>JAMWET010002604.1:0-17500 GCA_024036415.1 Prochilodus magdalenae
GGACGGAACGAGCTCTTGGTGCTCAGCTGTTGAATTCCATAACCTGTATGTTCACTGTTAGCCACAACATTGCCAGGCCGAGTTAAGTGGTTCTAATTTAGGACCCCTTTCTTCTGGGGTGTGTACGGGGGGCTACACAGCTCATGCTGCTTCAAATTACAATGTGGCTGAGCTGCAGGGGATATTTCCAGGGAGAATAGACATTACACAGGGAAGGAGAAAGAGGAAGATGGGCTCCTAACAACCACCTGGTAGCGCGGACGCTGTGACGAAGGTGTATGACAGACACTGCAACAAAGGTGTAAAGTGTACGCTGTGACAAGGGTGTAGATTGTACACTGCGATGAAGGTGTAGAGCGGACGCTGTGGCAAAGGTGTAGCGAGGACACTGTGACGGAGGAGTAGAGTGTACGCTGTGATGAAGGTGTTGAGTGGATGATGTGACAAAGGTGTAGCGCAGATGCTCTGATGAAGGTGTAGAGCGAATGCTGTGGCGAAGGTGTAGAGTGGACGCTGTGGCGAAGGTGTAGCGAGGACGCTGTGACAAAGGTGGCGAAGGTGTAGAATGTACTCGGTGTGTGTGCTCAGCACTCTTTGTATTTGCTCAGTACTCGGTGTGCGTGCTCAGTACTCTGTATTTGCTCAGTACTCAGTATGTGTGCTCAGTACTCTTTGTATTTGCTCAGTACTCAAGGTGTGTGCTCAGTACTCTTTGTATTTGCTCAGTACACAGTATGTGTGCTCAGTACTCTGTATTTGCTCAGTACTCAGTATGTGTGCTCAGTACTCTTTGTATTTGCTCAGTACTCAAGGTGCGTGCTCAGTACTCTGAGTGCTCAGTACTCGGTGTGTGTGCTCAATACTCTGTATTTGCTCAGTACTCAGTATGTGTGCTCAGTACTCTTTGCATTTGCTCAGTACACAGTATGTGTGCTCAGTACTCTGTATTTGCTCAGTACTCAGTATGTGTGCTCAGTACTCTTTGTATTTGCTCAGTACTCAAGGTGCGTGCTCAGTACTCTGAGTGCTCAGTACTCGGTGTGTGTGCTCAGTACTCTGTATTTGCTCAGTACTCAGTATGCGTGCTCAGTACTCTTTGTATTTGCTCAGTACTCAGTATGTGTGCTCAGTACTCTGTGAGTGCTCAGTACTCGATGTGTGTGCTCAGTACTCTGTATTTGCTCAGTACTCAGTATGTGTGCTCAGTACTCTTTGTATTTGCTCAGTACTCAAGGTGTGTGCTCAGTACTCCAGGTGTGTGCTCATTACTCTGTATTTGCTCAGTACTCAGTATGTGTGCTCAGTACTCTGTATTTGCTCAGTACTCAGTATGTGTGCTCAGTACTCTTTGTATTTGCTCAGTACACAGTATGTGTGCTCAGTACTCTGTATTTGCTCAGTACTCAGTATGTGTGCTCAGTACTCTGTATTTGCTCAGTACTCAGTATGTGTGCTCAGTACTCTTTGTATTTGCTCAGTACTCAGTATGTGTGCTCAGTACTCTTTGTATTTGCTCAGTACTCAGTATGTGTGCTCAGTACTCTTTGTATTTGCTCAGTACTCAGTATGTGTGCTCAGTACTCTGTATTTGCTCAGTACTCAGTATGTGTGCTCAGTACTCTTTGTATTTGCTCAGTACTCAAGGTGCGTGCTCAGTACTCTGAGTGCTCAGTACTCGGTGTGTGTGCTCAATACTCTGTATTTGCTCAGTACTCAGTATGTGTGCCCAGTACTCTTTGTATTTGCTCAGTACTCAAGGTGCGTGCTCATTACTCTGTATTTGCAAACTAGCTACTGTAGCATAGCTAGCTAATGCACACCAGTGAGGTGATCTGATGTTACACCAACAGGTACTTCAGTACGAGCATCCACAGATGTACCTGTACACATTATGAGCAGGTAACTCAGTAATTCAGCACCATAACTGACTATATATATATACATATATAGAATACATATATATATATACACACACACACACACACACATACGTATATCAGTTCAGTACCATATATATACTCACAGACAATATAAAAAATATCAGTATATATATACTGATACCAACATGTGTAGATAGATAGATAGATAGATAGATAGATAGATAGATAGATAGACAGACAGATTATTGATCCCAAAGGAAATTTAGCAGCAATAAATATATATATATATATATCAACACATGTTGGTATCAGTCTGTTCATGAGGTTTTCAGAAAATGTAAAGGGCAACATTTGTGAAGGTGTGTGTAATCCTGAGTCATAACCAAAATGAAGATGGTTAATAGAAAGGATATATAATGTACCACATAGCAGTGTACCATCAAACATACTCATCCTCCTTTAATGTAATCATACATGTGTGTGTGTGTGTGTGTGTGTGTGTGTGTGTGTCTCTGTGTGTGTGTGTAAGTGTGCATGTGCGTGTGTGTGTGAGTGTGTGTGTGTGTGTGTCTCTGTGTGTGTGTGTAAGTGTGCATGTGCGTGTGTGTGTGTGTGTGTGTGTGTGTGTATGTGTGTATGGGAGAGTGTGTGTACCTGTGTGTGAGTGTGTATGTGTGTGTGTGTGTGTGTGTGTGTGTGTGTGTGTGTGTATGGGAGAGTGTGTGTACCTGTGTGTAAGTGTGTGTGTGCATGTGTGTGTGTACCTGTGTGTGTGTGTGTGTGTGTGTGCGTGTGAGATATTGAACAGGGTATTAATTCCCATATTCAGTCCTACAGATATTCTGTGTCTTTATCCTCAGTGCATCTCTATATGTCTCCACATCCGTTTACTACACATCCTCCCATCAGCTTCCCCTACAGGCTGCTCGGAGCTGCGTCGGGCAGCAGCGTGCGCACAGCTGCAGGATGCTGGGAGACGGAAGCGTACGCAGTGTGGTGAATGGTAGTGAAGGGTAAACGGAGCAGAGCCTCACCTCTCCTGGTCTGTCTGATCTTAGGACTCAGCATGGCTGTCATGGTTGTAGCGAGCTCTCTCCGCTCCACATACTCCGTCCTCCAGCCCTTCTCTCCTGCTTCACTCCTCTCCTCCTCCACCACGGCTCGCTCTTCCCTCAGCCTCTCCTCTGCTGCTCTGACCTCACAGAGCGGGCGGGGGAGGAGGGAACCCTCACACGTTCGTCGGTCCACACCCACTCCGAGCTGCATTATTCATCCTGCCCAGTCGTCATTCCCGGCTTTATTCCGGTGGTCCGCTGCTCGGCAGGCCTGAGGGCGAGAGGAGCCGCTTTTAATTGGCTGCAGGCATGTGAGCTCAGCCTCCCTCGCTCTCCAGGGGATCCTCCCTCTCTCCCTGTCTCTCTCTCTCTCTCGCTCTGTTCCTCTTTTCTCCTCCAGCCTCAGCCCTCCAGTCCTCACGGTTTTCGTCTTCTCCATAAACATGTTCTCGGAGTGGCACCTCCAGGAAGATAATAGCTCCTGCTCCGCCGGTTCAATAGAATCAGCCCCAGCTGCTCCTTCTCACAGGCAGGGTGGGGGAGGGAGGGCCTGCAGCAGCAACCAGGCCCAAACAAGGCACCAATCAAAAGCCTCCGTCACCGCGAACACCAGAGCGAGCACTCCAGGCTCAACCGCTGCTCTCCGGTGCCAGTTCCCAGACGCGGCGTACGTCCCTGAGGGGGCACCGAGGCCTGGGACTAGCATGTCATTCATTACTCCTGGTGTTCGGGAACGCCGCTACAGGACATTAGCATAACCATGTCATAGCAGACGTCATGCGCTCACCACAGGTCCCTCACTCGCTCACTCACCCTCCCATTCATCCATCCATCCATCCATCCATCGACCCACCCACCCACCCACCCACTCATTCACTCATCCGTCCATCCACTCACCCACCCACCCACCCATCCACACACTCACCCTCCCATTCATCCATCCATCCATCCATCGACCCACCCAGCCACCCACCCACTCACTCATTCACTCATCCGTCCATCCACTCACCCACCCACCCACCCACTCACTCATTCACTCATCCGTCCATCCACTCACCTACCCACCCATCCACTCACTCACTCACTCACTCACTCACCCACTCACTCATCCGTCCATCCACCCACCCACTCACTCATCCACTCATTCACTCATCCGTCCATCCACTCACTCACTCATCCTGTGAGCTGTTTTTCTTTCTGGGTTGCTGGGAGTGCTGGACCCGATCCCAGTGCTCACTGGGCCAGTGTGACTGGGATGGACCAGTATCCCAGTGCCAGTAAAGACCATGAACCAGTGGGCTGCTGCTCCTGCTTTATGTGCAGCTTCTTTATTAATAATGCTATTAATATTCTAAATAATACCTGTATTATTTACCCAGCTGTAAGATACGAGCTAATCCAAACGTGCATCTTCAGTCATCAGCTAACCCTAACTACACACCACCACAGAGATGTGTCTCTAATGGCATGCCTGCCCATCCAGCCACGAGTAGCTCAGATCATAGTGGAATTTATTAGGGAAGTATGTGATTCATGCACGTCCTGTGGTGTCGAGCAGCCCCTCAAACGATGAGCAGCCCCTCGAACGTAGCACGGTGCATCAGATACCCCCGGATATTCGGTTACTAGGCTCTTTTGGATCAAATAGGTGCACCAGTTTGCTACAGCGCCACCCTGAGGTCAGTTAGTGAAAGATACACAACACAGAAGCTAGCTGACAGTGCTTCATACACTTAAAGAATTTAGATTTGGAGAGGTTCAGGGGGTCTGAGAGGGGGTCCTGGACCGCCATCCCCACCCAGAACACCTTATATAATACATATTGTTATTGTTACTGGCTGATTGTTCAGGGATCAGTCCAGGCTCAAACCTTCCTTCTAGCTTCAGTGTGAGTGTATATATATAATGTATGTATGTATGTGTGTGTGTATATACTGTATATGTGTATATGTGTAACATATGTATATGTGTGTGTGTGTGTATATATATATATATATATATATATATATATATATATATATATATATATATATATATATATATATATATATATATATATATATAATGTATGTATGTATGAGTATGTGTGCGTGCGTGTATACATATATATGTATATATAATGTATGTTTGTGTATATGCATATGTATATGTGTGTGTGTATATATATATATATATATATATATATATATATATATATATATATATATATATATATATATATATATATATATATATAAAATGTATGTAAATGGGCTGAGATCACAGCTGGGCGGCGTACAGGCGTACGGGACGGTGTGGGCTGGAGAGTGAGCAGCGTGTTTTGGGCCGGAGTGTTTACATGCTGCACTCTTTCATTTCAGGAACAGCAGGAATAATCCAGGGGCTTCCGCAGTATTCCGCAGCATGACTCCCAGTTTCCTATAAACACAGCAGAACATTCCTGTTTCAGAGATGGGCTCCTCATTGTTTACACGGGCGGTGTTTAGGATGGTGGAGCTGCACCGCCGTACTCAGACCTGCAATTTGGTTGCCAGGTTGGTATTTATAGTTACTTTTTTTATCCGCTCTGAAATCCGAGATGGTGGCACGGATGTGCGGTCTCTACGCTGGCTGACCTCATCAAACCTCCATAACACATTCGTCTAGGAGTGTATGTTCTATAAAAGGATAATAATAATAATAATAATTAACCCATATTATTATTATTATTATTATTATTTTTTTTTATTACTATTATCATTATTATCAAATTTTCTTATTTTGGGATATTTTAATCTGTTTTAGTGAATAATTATATATAATTATTCATTATTACACTTTACATTATATACATATTTGATTATTATTGTACTGTTAATAAACTGAACTACATTGACACATGCTATGAATCCTGTATTCACAATGCCTTATAACAGCATTATAAGGTGTTACATGATATACATAACACCTTATATAAGGTGTAACAGCTACTATGTAGTTATAATAACATGTATAACACAGCACAAGTATATGACTTAATAAAGTCAGCTTCCATAATGAATTATAGCCTCTGTTCAACACCAGTGTTATAGAGCATTATAAACAGTCATAGCAGGCTTTAGGTAAGGTGAGATAATCACAGCTTGCTTTTCCTATCTCTTGGAACTGATAATAAACAGTGGTGACCTGGATGGACTCTCCAGCTTAGGTGTGTTGATATACCAGAGGCTTGGTCTTATGTACAGGTGTTATAATGTGTTATGAAGCCTGACATTATTATGTAACTCTTTATGCTGTTGATTTATAAAGTGTTATACACGTTATACTTATCAGCAATCATCACATACTTATGAGCTCATCACAGGTATTATAAGCTTGTGTTATGTAAGCCATATAACATGCTACGAATGCATTTATAAGGCGTAATGAAGGCAGGATGCATACACAGTGGTCCCGGAATTCAGCCGCGACTGTACAGACGTCCGTAAGGAACTGTAAATATTAGCTGGACTTCTAGAACAATAACACGGCACGGTCTACGTAAAGATTGCAGAATGTTATTCATGATCACCCTGATTATTAGTGTGATCTAATTACTACTGGACACTCGGTCGGTCACTCTGATCAGGGACCCTGTGCCGAAAGACTGATAGACAGGAGAGGATCAATAAAGGTGACCCAAGCTTTAATCAGGAATCCCTCCAGAGACATGCGAACGAAATCAATACAGTGGAAATGTACATGATGTGAGTTATTACATTCACCAAGCGCTTTATAGCCAAGCTGTGCGTCAGATAAATATCAAAAACGGATATTTAAAGGTGTCTTTATAACACCTTCATAACATCTTACATAAACACTTCATAACACATTCATAACGCATCACAAACTAACCCCGAATAATCTACTACTCAAACATATGGAGGCAACACTGGCCCCTGTGTGGATCAGTATATACCATAAGAGTTTATAAGGTGGAAACTGTGTTATTTTTAACTTTTTGAGGCCTAAAAAGTATTAAAACACTAAATATTTGTTGGTTCTGAAGAAGCACACACCTGAACTGACGTTCTAGGGCCATGTTTCCAGATTCTGAAGGTTCTGGTGCGTCTTAGATGTGTGCTGCCTCCTAGTGGTACATGCAGGCCATAGCACAGTTTCTCAATAGTGAGTGGTAGCCCAGGGTTTGTAAGCAGTGAGGTCCAGAGAGGGTTTGGTGGTAGAGATGTTCTACACAGCGGTGGTGATGGGAACCAGGGTTCTCCATGTCTAGAACACACACATACTTTATTGACTATCCAAACCCCTGGTGAAGCTACACATGTCTTCTAAATGTGTGTATGGAATGTTGGTGATGAAAATCTGGAAAAGTTCCTTTGGGGGACTATTTGACCTCACAGCGCCCTGCAGCATGTATCCCTCCACCATGAATGGAGTGTAAGGCGGAGATCTTCTCCACACTATCATAAACAGCGTCTCAGACATCAGGCAGCGTATTCAGAACCACCTCCTGTAGGAGCTTCCTGTGAGGGAGCTTTTAGAGGGGACGTCTGGTTACCTTCACCTCCACTGGGAATGTTTCTAACCATTTCCAGTACGAAGGGAGCATGCTGAATTCCAGTGAGAGGTTTGGTGGACAGTTTGAAAAGGAGGTGCCTTATTGCCAGAGATGATGTTGTTGTTGTTGTTGTTGTTGTTGTTGGTTATTATGTGATATGCAAATGAGCCCTCCAGATGAGCTTGTTTGAGGGGTTTAGTGTTAATCCATGACGTGTTTATATATACTACAGTGTGGACTGGAATGGCCGTAAGCAGCTCTATAATCCCAGCTGCAGGACTGATTGATATCACAGTCCTTCACTGCGCTGGTGGAAGTCTGGGGTGTCCGCTGCAGTGGACGTGCTAATTGGTTCAGCAGTATACAGGCAGATTTACTGGCTGGCATTCAGGAGCTGAGTGGCATTAATCTTGTGGACACATTGGCAGCTTATCAGTGGCATTACAGAGGAGGCTTTCATCCCCTGTGAACACGCCCCCCACGCTTTCTCACAGCATTCCCGTTCCCATATTATCCCTCTCTCATTCCCGTGCCTATTCCCTCACTCTCTCCTTCCATATTTCTCCCTATACGTTAGATAATCACTGTATTTACCTTCATATTAGATACACATAACATCACACAGCAACCCACCCATCGCCCCCCCCTCATTTAATTGCTCCCAGAAGGAGGTGTGGGAGTGCGGGTGTGTTGGGAGGGGAGATAAAGGTGACCAGGATCAATAACTGATGATAAGTTGAGACTGATATGATCAATATTTATTGAGCTACACATACAGAAGTCTGTCTCTCAGTATGGCGTCGGGCCGCCGTGTTCGCTAACCCAACACGCCAGACGTCTCGGTATGAAGCTGTAGAGGTTCCTGCAGATGGTGCGGTAGGGGTGGAGGTGGAGGGACACCAGGCCTTCTGGACGTGTGACGACAGTGGAGGACTGGGGACGTTCGGTGGCAGGGCTTTGCCTACTGACCAGTTACTGTACTACCTGTTACTGACACAGGGGGCGGTAGAGCAGCTCCTGATGACTCAGTATTGGTGACCTGATATCTACAGTGTGTAGAGTGTAGAGGGTGTAGGCAGTAGAGGACAGGGGGAGTAGATTACAGCTACACCCAGGCTGGAGGCTTACGCACTAACAGCCCTGATAGCTGACCGTCACCTCGCTGATCGGCTCCTGCCTCCTCCCTGTCTGGCTGTAGGTAAGGTACTTCCAGGTCGTGATGTTGGTGGAACTGCATTGCTCTATCACTGGTTAGGACTACAGGGCCTTAAAACCAACTTCTGAATGTTCTAGATACATCACTGACTGAGGGGTGGTGTTAGCAGGTTCTGCTTAGATGTTGGGAATGGTAAACAGTGGCAGCAACTGTATACCAGGACTCCCAGGTCATGTGGCATCAGTATGCACATTGATTGTGACGGGGTGTCTTGGGAACGCCCACACCTGTATAGGTTTAGAGGCGGTGTCTGGTGCGTGAGGTTGAACATGGGTCGGTGTGCTCGTGGTATGGAGTTGGAACGAGGCATGGGGGCCAGACAGATGGGACATTCCATTTCCGAGGTTGTGTGGGTTCCCCAATCATTTAATATTCCTCAATCCACACATGACGTATACCAGGAATACATCACAGACAGCATTACTACCTACAGTGGACCGCGCAGGGGACGCCACAGTGCTTAGTGATGGAGTGACCGGCGGCCTCCACATTCAACGCAGGAGACCCCACACACACATCCCGCCAGTCAGTGCAGTGTTAGTGTGTGTGTGGTTTTTTTTATTTTTTATTTTTTATTTTTTTTTAACCCTTTACGTTTGTCACTTTGGAAACAATCAGAACAGTCAGAATCTTGCTGATACAAAGTATCAATAAGCTATAAGTGTACTTTATTGTGTTACTACAGTGTAATTACTATGTAATAACATCATATGTGCATACCAAACAACAGTAACAACTCTAAATCTGTAAGGATTATTAATTATTAATTAATTAACATTTAAATCTTTAAAAAATCGATGTTTTGCACACAAGACAGTCTGAGAAATTCTCCTGGCCTGTCCTCCTTCATCTGTGCACTGCCTGGTCATCCTGTGCTACAGAATTGGGAGTAATCAGCCCAGCAAGGATGGTTCTCCCATGAACCGGGCCCTTAGTGAGCCTGCTGTCCATCTGGCCCCTCTTCTCTTTGCACTTCTGGAGGCATTCGCCGCACAGGCAGCCCTCCCTGACCAGGTACAGGCACTCTACCCGCCGGATGGGGTCCAGCTCCGGGGGCTCATCTGGACGAATGGGGTTGCACTTGATGTTGAGCTTCTGCAGGTTGGGCAGGCTGTGGAGCCACAGCGGCGTGCTCGTCAGCAGGTTGTTGAAAAGGCCCAGCTGCTGCAGCTCTTTGAGGGCGGCGATGGAGGACGGCAGGGTCTCGATGCGGTTCAGGCCCAAGTTCAGGGTCCTCAGGTTCCTCAGCAGGCCCAGCTCGTGCGGGATTCCGTGTGTGGTCAGCAGGTTGTTGCAGAGGTTGAGGCTGAGGAGTTTCGGCAGGCGGCCGATGGCCTCGGGCAGCTGTTCCAGCTGGTTGCTGTGCAGATCCAGCCAGCGCAGGTTCAGGAAGCGGTCGATGCTGTCGGGAAGTTTCTTCAGCATGTTCCGGCTCAGGTCCAGCTCGTCCACATCGCAGAGCTTCAGGATGCACTTGGGGAAGGTGGTGATCTCCATGTTGCTGAGGTCCAGGCGCCGCTTCCCATCCACGGTGAGCTTGACGGAGTTCTTGGCCGTCTTCAGGGTGATTTTTCTCCCTTTTGAATCACTCGACTTCTTTTTACCCTTCGCCATCGAACCTGTAACAGAGAGGAAGAGTGCCCAGTGGTGGTGAAGGTAACCAGATGTCCCCTCTAAAAGCTCCCTCACAGAAAGCTTCACATGAGGTGGTTCTGAATACGCTGCCTGATGTCTGAGACGCTGTTTATGATAGTGTGGAGAAGATCTCAGCCTTAAACTCCATTCATGGTGGAGGGATACATGCTGCAGGGCGCTATGAGGTCAAATAGTCCCCCAAAGGAACTTAGTATTTCCAGGTTTTCCAGATTTTCATCATCAACATTCCATATAAACTCAGACGAGACGTGTAGGTTCACTGATGGGTCATATAGTAAGTAAGGTGTTTTAGACATGGAGAACCCTGGTTCCCATCACCACCACTGTACAGGACATGTGAAACACCTCACACCATACACAATCTCAATCACTCTGTGGATAAAATCCCAGTCCCAATGGGAATTCTCCTCGGAATAGTGCCAGGGAAGACATCCGCCAAATCTGGACCAACTGGCCAAGCCTTTGATGTGAGAGTGTCGGAACACTGATGTGGCTACATCCAGAACCTTGTCCAGTCCATGCCCAATCACAGGGGCCCGGTAAGCTTAATTCTGCAGTTCCACAGAGCTAACAGTGCTAGCTAATATTTGTGATGTAGCTGGTTAGCATAGCAGCAGCAGTTGTAGCGACATTTTGCTAACCCACAATCTGCTAGCACTAGCTGTGTGTCTTGATGTATGGTTGTTGCTCTAATGGTCTATGCTGGTATCTGCTTTTATGGCCACAGAAACCGAAATAATTGGTCACCTAGGGAATGCACATCTATGAATTCAGGGGGCGGAGCTTCTAAAGTATCATTGGTGTTCAAATATAAACAGTCATTGCTAACTGTGGCTAACACTGGCTGCTGGAGCTTGGAAATCAAACCAGCAGTGGCTCATTAAAAGGCCCAGCTTGGTTCTGAAGCGGGCCCAGCACCGGCTCTGGACGTGAGTACGTCCTCGGTGTTATCATGACTAATCCTGAAACGCTTCACTAAGTAAAGAACACCCCTCATCAGGACGGCAAACACAACTTCCCATTCCCATTCCTACCTGGTGCGCTGATCCCTGTCCGCAGGCAGCTCCGGTGCCAGCAGTGTCCTCGTCTGTCCGCAGCTCTCGGAAGCTCCTGTGTGCTTAGACGTCCTCGTCTTTCGCTCTGGACTCCTGGGTGTGAATTATGCACGAGCTCTTCTCACAAGCCCTGTAAGTAAAAACCAGCAGGGCCGAGTGGTGACCGACTCATTTCCTGCTAATGCAGCGCACTGCTTGCTGCTGCGGGGTATTGTTCAGGCACGGCTGTTTCCCTGTAGTCACCAGGCAACAGCACCGCCGGTGTTATTGTCTCAGGCCTCTGGGAGGAGCAGCAGTGGCTTCATCGTCTTGTTGAAGCATGAGGACATTTGAATGGGGGATTTGAGACCCACGACTGCCACCTGTAACCCACTCACCTTTGACTAATCCATATTTAACGCCAGGCTGAACTCGATACGGGCCTCGCCACCCGTGTTAGTTAGGGCCCTCGGCCACTGTACAGGGACTCGTAGCCCTTTAAGCACCGAGTTCTTGTGATCTTGTGATCTTTGGTCAAACTGAAGTGATTTCTTACTGAGCCTGCTGTCCATCCTTCCCCGCACAGGCAGCCCTCCCTGACCAGGTGCAGATTCCCAAATCCCAAACTGCCACGGAACAGACTCATTAATATTCACACCCCAGCATTTACATACAACCACAACGGAGCTACAGAACCAGCATGGTGGACCATGTGGAGAACTCCAGCGTTCCAGGCTGGGAAGGGGATGTCAGGACTTTTCATTCCCTTCCCAAGGTTCTTCCTGTTCACCAGCTTCCTAATCTCAACGTTCCGTTCCACCTTAAATACTGCAGCTGGTACAGGCACCAGAATATCCTACAGCACCATTTAAGGTGGAACAGAAAATTCCCAAACCAAGCTGGAGAACAGGAACTCCATCTCCCACATCTTTAACAGGATCCCGGAACACCTTTAATCCTGCAGTCTGCACATTCTACTCCGGACAGATTCCCAAACCTCTCTGGACAATATGGAGAGGCTCCGCTCAGCGTCTGACCCTGAAGAGACTGAGGAGAAGAGCAGCTCCACCTTTATTAGCACCACCACCCCAACAGCAGCCTGTAAGTAGCAGCCATGCTGTGTGATTGTATCCGTGTGTGGCGGTTGGAGCAGATCATCTTAAACTGAGAGCTCCATAGTGAGGATCAACTTTAATCTACTGTGTGTTGGTGTCCAGATGGAGCCAGTAGCTAGTACAGGGAACGCTAGCTACTAGCATTAGCTCCAGGTCACTAGCATAGCTAACTAAGTAGTATGAGGGCGGAGCTTATTTACACAGAGGCTCATTTTATTTAGTCTATTTACACATGGTGCTTCTGTGTGATCATCGGGATGGGCGGGATCTTGCTGTTAACCAGCCAATCAGAGCAGAGCTCCTTTAATTATTCATGAGCTTACCAACAAACATTGTTTCCCCAGTCATGGTTCTACACAGTACCCATTTCCACCCTATGATCTGGTTCTGGTACACAGTCACACACCTTCTCAGTAGAACATGGGAGAACCATTTTAATACTGAACCGGTACGAGATGTATGTTTTCCCTGATGATAACTGATTTAATCTGCACTGCTGGAAATAAGACGGTACATGTACCCAATCTAATGGACCGAATGCGTTCCCCCGTGCGTTAGTCTGAGGTTATCGGATATACTGCCTGAGTCAGTCCCTATTTCTGAAGCCCTTTACTGACCTGTGGAACTGTAATGACCTTTTCTCACCAGCAGGGGGAACCACAACTGCCCAAACCCAATCAGACTGAGTAACTCACCCAGAGACTGACGCTCCTCAGGCCTTCTCCGTCCTGCGGTGGAATGTATATGAAACTTTAGAATTAGAATGTGGTCTGTGATGTCATGGTTCCGCCCAGCGAAGGTTCTCCTGCTGAAGATCATGAATGTGGTGAATGTGTAGCTGGGTCATAGTGTGGGGTTCTTGTGCTTTTCCCGAACTCTCTTTATAACCTGTAGATAAGAATGCCTGCTCGGCCCGGTGGGGTTTTAGTGCTCAGCTGGTGCTTCAGAAATCCTATAGTCACAACAATCTTAAATCTCCATTGGTTTAAAACGTCTATGTGTGTAATTTCTTTAACTCAGTTATATTTATGAATTATTGTCCTCTCCTCTGCCCTTAATGACGGCCTGTGTAATTAAATTAGTCGACTTCACATAGCACTCACCCCAGTTACAATGAAATTAGCTCAATTCATGTGACAATTTACAATAAATTCAATCATATCAGTTAAAATATCATCAATAACAGTAAAATTATGTTGTGTTTGAGGCTGTAACGGTAAATATTCCAGAGTATGTAATGGATGTACTCCCGGTTTTCCTGTTCTCCAGCTTCCTAAAACAGGTAGAGCTGCTGGATTAGCCTCACTGAGGATCCTCTGTGTTAGCTAACGTTAGCAGCTGAAGCTAATCCCAGTGTAGTGAATCCTTTACTCTCCAGATGGAGATGAAGCTCCACCAGCACTATGATACTCCAGTAAGAGCTCCAGAGTGTAAACTAGGACGGGATGATGATGTTCTGATCCGTATGTGTAGAGTTATTACTCTGTAGAGAGCATTACTACCTCAGGAGACCGGCTAGGAGAAGCTAACGCTGTTAGCGCTTATGCTAGCGCCCTCAGAGCGAGTGTTTCTGTTCATATTAACACTCAACAGAGAAAGATAAAAGCTGGGTTTGGTTCTCCACACGGTTCTGTGTTAATGTAGACGTGTGTGTGCAGAGTAGAGCATGATATCAGTTTATCGCAGCTAATAAGCTAAACAGCAGGTTAGCTAGCAAGCTCATTAGCCTAGTTAGCTGCTGTAGAGTGAGACAAGGTGAGCAGTGAAGTGGTTAATCAGGGTGACTATAATGGGTCTGTCTCTTGAGCAGGTGACACATTAGCACTAACGTTAGAACCGGGAGTCCAGTGGGTTCCTGCGTGGGTTCTTGTGTCTGCAGTGTGTGTGTGGGTGAAGATCTTTATATAGTCTGCAGGTACAGGTGTGTCTGGTGTAAATTCATGATTATATGGTCTTTGTTGGGAAGTTATTGATCTGGGAAGATTGTTTCCGGTCTCCTGGTTAGATGACTCCCTGGATTGGTACTGAATCCTGTTGTATCCGTGCGGCGATGTTCTCCACTGAGCTGGTAGGACTTTACTTTAGAGGAACCTTTATATGATGTTCTTCTTGTGTGTCGTACCATCCGTTAACAGTCCTCCATCATATTGACCCGGTTCTGCTAGACGGGGGTGGATGGAGGGCTGGACTAGAATCACCTGTTCCTGAGAACTCTTGTTTGTCCTTGTGAGTTCCAGACACTTCAGTCTGTTGGACTGAGTAACTGAGTTTGTTTATCTAAGTAACGATTGTAGGAAATAAACATCAGTAATAAGAAATCCTATATTTTACTGAATTTGTATCAGTAATTTTATTAAATAAGTCATATTAAGTTATTAGCATTACTGCTATCATTGCCTGAAGGTCTATCATCTAAATTCTAAAATTCTAAAATTTCAAATGCCATGTTATTACGAATAATTAACCCCTACAGTGTTGAAATTTGAGTCATTTAATTTAACTTCCAGTCTGACTGTCATTATACCATACAGGGTTGTACAGTATCACCACACACAGGGGTTATAAAGTACAGTCATAAAAATGTACGATAAATTTCAGAGAGTTATTTCAGAAGAGTTACGATTATATCATGGTGTAAAACGAATATGAATATATACACTGTTTATATGAGGAAACTACTGTGTAGAGTTTATACACTTGTTATGGTTATTGCTAAAATGTAAATCCGGCATGGGGATCAGGATTAGTCAATTTTCTACTTGTTGTTTAGATTTATTTCAAATCAAATTTGCAAAAATTTGATTTTTTGTATTATGTAAAAAATTTTTACAATTATTTTGGAAATTAAACATTTGATCCCAAAATAAAAATAAAAGGGAGTAATGAGATGAACACTGAACGTCTGAAGGTAGAGCTACATAATTCCTGTCTAATTTTAAATCTTTGTTTATACTCTGTGTAGTAGCATATGTGCTATTCTGCTGGTGTTTAACTGGTCTAGTTTAATCTGGTTTAATTTAAACTGGTTTAGTTTAAACTGATTTAGTTTAAACTGGGTTAGTTTAAACTGGTTTAGTTTAAACTGGGTTAGTTTAATCTGGGTTAATCTGGTTTAATCTGGATTAGATGGAAATGTATGTGCTGCTGAAAGCGTTCTCATCATGCCAGTTTAGTTCTACAAGTCCATCTTAAATGCGGCGTTGATCACACGGACACACGGCTCTAATGAGCACCGAGGTGGTCTGGGTTCTGTCCATGTCTGCGTGTGAGGTGATCTGGAACATCTCTAGAGCAGACAGCCCCTCGCGAGTCTCACGCCCCTGCTTGTGTGATCAGACTTGGCCGCAGATGGCAGGATCGGGTTTCCGCTGCAGTGGGGTCCATCACAATGTCTCCTTGTTCCCTCATGTTCGCTCTCTTGTCTCCTCTGGTCTAAACGGCCCTGACGGAAAGACTGATGAGGACGACCTGGAGACGGGTGAAGGGGGTAATTGTTCGCTACTGTGGAACTGAAACGGAGCACTCTGATTGGCCGTGTGATGGAAATAAGACTGATGGAAGACTGAGCTGAGTTTGTTCTCTGTTGGAGAGGAGGGGTGACTGCTGAGTCCACCTCACACGGACGCGCTAGTTAGATATGGAGGTCAACCGCTAATACACCTGTGATGGTGACTACCACACAGTGAGACTTCATATCAGCTGGTTCACAGAACCGAGTGGAGGAACTGTGAGGACAAGACAGATCATAGACCGTCAATCAAAAACCACAGGAGTGTGTATAAACAGGAGACCAGAATTTACTGTCAATCAAATTCATGAAGAAGAACCACTGAGGGGAACCAAGCCTCAAAACTCCTTAAGAGCATACAGGAGAACCACTGAGGGGAACCAAGACTCAAAACTCCATAAGAGCATACAGAAGAACCACTGAGAAGAACCAAGCCTCAAAACTCCATAAGAGCATAAAGAAGAACCACTGAGGGGAACCAAGACTCAAAACTGCATAAGAGCATGAAAAACAACCACTCAGAAGAACCAAGACTCAAAAGAAGAATTTCTCTGAGATCATGAAAGAGAGGAAGGAAGACCCATTGGGAGGAACCAAGACTCCAAGACTCCATAAGAGCATACAGAAGAACCAATGAGAGGAACCAAGACTCAAAACTGCATAAGAGCATACAGAAGAACCCATGAGAGGAACCAAGACTCAAAACTCCTTAAGAGCATACAAAAGAACCCATGAGAGGAACCAAGACTCAAAACTCCTTAAGAGCATACAGAAGAACCACTGAGGGGAACCAAGACCCACAACTCCATAAGAGCATACAGAAGAACCACTGAGGGGAACCAAGACCCACAACTCCAAAAGAGCATACAGCAGAACCACTGAGGGGAACCAAGACTCAAAACTGCATAAGAGCATGAAAAACAACCACTCAGAAGAACCAAGACTCAAAAGAAGAATTTCTCTGAGATCATGAAAGAGAGGAAGGAAGAACCATTGGGAGGAACCAAGACTCCATAAGAGCATACAGAAGAACCAATGAGAGGAACCAAGACTCAAAACTGCATAAGAGCATACAGAAGAACCCATGAGAGGAACCAAGACTCAAAACTCCTTAAGAGCATACAGAAGAACCCATGAGAGGAACCAAGACTCAAAACTCCTTAAGAGCATACAGGAGAACCAATGAGAGGAACCAAGACTCAAAACTCCATAAGAGCATACAGAAGAACCACTGAGGGGAACCAAGACCCACAACTCCATAAGAGCATACAGAAGAACCACTGAGGGGAACCAAGACCCACAACTCCAAAAGAGCATACAGCAGAACCACTGAGGGGAACCAAGACTCAAAAGAAGAATTTCTCTGAGATCATGGAGGAGAGGAAGGAAGAACCATTGGGAGGAACCAAGACCCATAACTCCATAAGAGCATATGGAAGAACCACTGAGAGGAACCAAGACTTGGACTCCCTCAGAAGACGCAGGTGAAGAGATCCTGG
>JAMWET010002604.1:22500-217500 GCA_024036415.1 Prochilodus magdalenae
TTAAGCCCTGGCCGAGTCCTACACTGTTTGGTCCTCAAAAAGTATTTGGGCGTACACAGTTCCCGTCTTGGACGTTTTGGTGTCTGGTAGTGGCTTGACCAGTTCAAGCTCTGCGTACGTCAGGCTCTCCTCGGCTATCTTTGGCTGTAAGGATGAAGAAGAGCAGAAGGAAGTTATTCAAATCCATCAAATTCAGCAGTCAGGGACTTGCAGCATTGTTGGGTGCTGTTACAGCTACGGCAACCAGTGTTTTGCTGAAGCTGGGGAACCATTACCACTACTGAGAGGGGCTAACACAGCTGGCCTGTCTTTCCTCACCTGATACTGAAATAATGAAAAATGAAAATATATGTTTTTAATGAATTTAATTAATATGTAATCTAAACAGACTCGTCCAGTTATAATGTCCTGATAACATTCACTGTACTGCCCAAAGTATTCGCTCATCTGCCTTCACACGCGTGTGAACTGTGCTACATCCTATTATTAATTCATAGGGTTTAATCTGAAGCTCCACCCTTTACAGCTATAACAGCTCCAGCTCTTCTGGGAACTCTTTCCACAAGGGTTAGGAATGTGGTTATGGGAATTTCTGACCATTCTTCCAGAAGCACATGTGTGAGGTCAGACACTGATGTTGGACGAGAAGACCTGGCTCTCAGTCTCCACCCTAATCCATCCCAAAGGTGTTCTATCGGGTGGAGGTCAGGACTCTGCAGGCCAGTCCAGTTCCTCCACACCAGACTCGCTCCTCCATGTCTTTATGGAGCTTGCTCTGTGCACTGGTGTGCGGTCATGTTGGAACAGGAAGGGGCCGTCCCCAAACTGTCCCAACAAAGTTGGGAGCATGGAGTGGTCCAGAGTCTGCTGGAGCATTAAGAGTCTCTCACTGGAACTAAGGGGGAATGAGCCAGTGCCGGTGACCTATGGCGTCCCCCAGGGTTCAGTCCTTGGGCCACTCTTATTTCATTCATACACACTTCCTTATGGTACATATTGTGCTGCAGTGTGGTGTTAGCCGCTATGCTATCTCGTCACTGAACACAGCTGTTTACTTGAACACAGCTGTGTCCCATTTCTGCCATAGTGGAGCATGTAGACTGCAGCGCGGTTGCTTCCAGCTGCCGTAGCTGTACCTGTCCCCATCGATGCTGAAATTCCCGTTCAGCTTTATCTCAGAGTTAGCTTTGCCTGTGCAATAACACAGCCTGCGTCTTCATTCCGTTAGCTTCATCAGGAAACTCACCAAAACGATCTTTCTCGGCTGGGGCTTTAAGAGTTTCGGCTTTCGTACTTTGTCTGCGATGGGTGCTGGAAAATGACACAACAGTGGGCGTGTCAGACCTGTACGTTCTGGAGTCGTCTAACAGACGTATTTGAAATAACGGAGTGGTCTAAAACAGTGACGCCTGGCGGCAGGTGCCTACCTTTAGCAGGGATCTCTGGAGGCACCTCCACCCGTTCCACTGTTTTCTTTGTCTTGTACCTCCTTTGCTTCTTGGGTAGAGCTGGAGATAGGCTGACCACACTAGTGACCGTCTCGCCGGAGCTGTACACAGATGTTCAGTTCAGATGTATCAGCCGTAACATTAACACCACCACTCCCTGTCCACTCCATCAGCTCCACTGGCCATACAGGACACTCTGTAGGTGTACAGGTCCAGACTGTAGTCCATCTGTTTCTCTGGGTACTGTATTACCCTGTTCTTCAATGGAGTGGACCGTGTGTGGACACACACTAACACCACCACCACGTCAGGGTCACTGCAGTGTCCTGTACGGTCAGTGGAGCTGATGTAGCGGACAGGGAGTGTAGGTATGTGGAGGTAGGTGGTGTAATTACACCTGATAGACTGACACTGGAGATCATAGGTCTCAAGCTGAAGAGGACTCACCTGTTCTGAGGGCTCTTGACCAAATGATAATTTTCTGCATAGACAGAACAAAAGAATGAACCATGAAACCAGCCGTCGATCAGCCGCGTGTCTATGTCTGGGCGCACAGTCACGCTGTCGTACATGCAGCCCCCACCAGCATGCGCTCAGGTGAGGGCGACAGGTTAGCGATGCTTGTACCTTTTAAGTGTCTTTTCCTCTGCAGATACTGGCAGCTCACGACCACCGTGAACAAACACATGCACAGCAGCCCCACACTGCAGATCAGCACCGCACACAGGTACACGTCTGAAACACAAACCAAACACCAGCTTTAGCTTGGGTAGCCTCACCGGGCCAGACCTGACCACACAGTGAGATCATCTGGGGACCACCATGACAAACTTCGGGGGAATATGGGGAACATAGACTCATCAGAGGGGGATCTGTAGAGTTTATAGTGTGTAGAATCATAGTGTACAGTATGCAGAGTTAGTGTGTAGAGTTTAAAGTGTGTTGAGTTAGTGTGTAGAGTTATAGGTGTGTAGAGTTTACAGTGTGTTGAGTTAGTGTGTAGAGTTATAGGTGTGTAGAGTTGAAGTGTGTAGATTTACGGGTGTGTAGAGTTAGTGTGTAGAGTTATAGTGTGCCGTGTGTAGTGTTTACAGTGTGTAGAGTTATAGGTGTGTAGAGTTTACAGTGTGTTGAGTTAGTGTGTAAAGTTATAGTGTACCGTGTGTAGAGTTATAGGTGTGTAGAGTTGAAGTGTGTAGATTTATGGGTGTGTAGAGTTAGTGTGTAGAGTTATAGTGTGCCGTGTGTAGTGTTTACAGTGTGTAGAGTGTGTGTAGTATCTACTAGTTACAGTGTGTAGAGTTTAGGGTGCCGTGTATAGGGTAGGTGTAGAGTAGTTTACAGTGTGTAGAGTTAATGTGTAGAGTTATAGTGTACCGTGTGTAGTGTTTACAGTGTGTAGAGTTATAGGTGTGTAGAGTTTACAGTGTGTTGAGTTAGTGTGTAGAGTTATAGTGTACTGTGTGTAGAGTTATAGGTGTGTAGAGTTGAAGTGTGTAGATTTATAGGTATGTAGAGTTAGTGTTTAGAGTTATAGGTGTGTAGAGTCAGTGTGTAGAGTTATGGTGTACCGTGTGTAGAGTTATAGGTGTGTAGAGTTTACAGTGTGTTGAGTTAGTGTGTAGAGTTATAGTGTACCGGGTGTAGAGTTAGTGTGTAGAGTTTACAGTGTGTTGAGTTGGTGTGTAGTTATAGTGTACCGTGTGTAGAGTTATAGTTGTGTAGAGTTAGTGTGTACCGTGTGTAGAGTTATAGGTGTGTAGAGTTATAGTGTACCGTGTGTAGAGTTATAGGTGTGTAGAGTTAGTGTGTACCGTGTGTAGTGTTTACAGTGTGTAGAGTTTACAGTGTGTTGAGTTGGTGTTTAGTTATAGTGTACCGTGTGTAGAATTATAGGTGTGTAGAATTATAGGTGTGTAGTTTGTGTGTAGAGTTTACAGTGTGTTGAGTTGATGTGTAGTTATAGTGTACCATGTGTAGAATTATAGGTGTGTAGAATTATAGGTGTGTAGTTTGTGTGTAGAGTTTACAGTGTGTTGAGTTGGTGTGTAGTTATAGTGTACAGTGTGTAGAATTATAGGTGTGTAGAGTTATAGTGTACCGTGTGTAGAGTTTACAGTGTGTTGAGTTGGTGTGTAGTTATAGTGTACAGTGTGTAGAATTATAGGTGTGTAGAGTTATAGTGTACCGTGTGTAGTGTTTGCAGTGTGTTGAGTCAGTGTGTAGAGTTATAGGTGTGTAGAGTCAGTGTGTAGAGTTATAGGTGTGTAGAGTCAGTGTGTAGAGTTATAGGTGTGTAGAGGCAGTGTGTAGAGTTTACAGTGTGTAGAGTTAGTGTGTAGAGTGTGTAGATTTATAGGTGTGTAGAGTTATAGTGTACCGTGTGTAGTGTGTAGAGTGTGTGTGTAGAGTTATAGGTGTGTAGAGTTTACAGTGTGTAGAGTTAGTGTGTAGAGTGTGTAGATTTATAGGTGTGTAGAGTTATAGTGTACCGTGTGTAGTGTTTACAGTGTGTAGAGTTATAGGTGTGTAGAGTCAGTGTGTAGAGTTATAGGTGTGTAGAGTCAGTGTGTAGAGTTATAGGTGTGTAGAGGCAGTGTGTAGAGTTATAGGTGTGTAGAGTTTACAGTGTGTAGAGTTAGTGTGTAGAGTGTGTAGATTTATAGGTGTGTAGAGTTATAGTGTACCGTGTGTAGTGTGTAGAGTGTGTGTGTAGAGTTATAGGTGTGTAGAGTTTACAGTGTGTAGAGTGTGTAGATTTATAGGTGTGTAGAGTTATAGTGTACCGTGTGTAGTGTTTACAGTGTGTAGAGTTATAGGTGTGTAGAGTCAGTGTGTAGAGTTATAGGTGTGTAGAGTCAGTGTGTAGAGTTATAGGTGTGTAGAGTCAGTGTGTAGAGTTATAGGTGTGCAGAGTTATAGGTGTGTAGAGTCAGTGTGTAGAGTTGAAGTGTGCAGGTACAGGGAGCTGTGTTTATTTTCTGGGCTTGGTCTGGAAGCAGCGCGGCCCTTCCTTCCGCCTCCGGCGTTCCCGTTTTTGTCCGGCGGGATGTGGGTCAGTGCAGCTCTGTGGCTTACCTTCAAACAGGCTCCACAGGCCGTCCTTGGCGCTGCCGGTGGGCAGAGTTTATATGCACTGCAGTTGTGTATAGTTAAGTTAGAGAGAAGTGTTCCCGATCACAGTGTGTAGAGTTCTAGGTGCCGGAGTCAATGTGTAGAGTTATAGGTGTGTAGAGTGTATAGCTGTACCGGGTGTTAGCGGGTTTACAGTGTGTTAGAGTTATAGGTGTGCAGAGTCAGTGTAGAGTTCTAGGTGTGTCTCTGGAGCGCGCCTCCTTCACGCCCCAGCAGTGTTTACATCGAGCTGTGTTATAGGGGTGGCTGACCCAGGGACTGGTACAGCCCTGAACATACCCACAGCCCCACAGCAGCTGAGTCACAGCAAGTGCGGTTTGTGGCCTGCACATACGCCCAGTAGCAGCTCGATGCTGACCTCCGTAGTGTACTCTAAAGCCGTTCTCTCCTGCCGGTATGCAGAGAATCCACTGCGTAAGTGAGCGGAACGTGTGGATTCCACACCTTTTGATCCATTCCATGTTTGTGTTTGAGCACGGAGGAGGAGGAGGAGGAGGAGGAGGAGGTTTCTCCGGATGGCTGTGTACAGGCTGGGAACACTGTATTAATGGTATACTGGAAATTAAAATTATCGTATATCCCGTTGATATATCTTAAATTTCTTTAATGATAGTTTTATTTTATATACTATTATAATATTTTATATTTATATTTCTTTTTAGACAATTTTACTTTTTAAATTTAATTTTAGTAAGTCAAATTGTCTTATAATATAGGCATATAATAATTTAACAATTTACCATCTGTTATTATTATTATTATTACCGTTATTAACCATCACTAACTGACATACGAATGATTCAACATTTTAATTAGGTCGTATGAAATTCTGCATATGGATGGTTATTTTCTGAAAAATTCAAAGAAAAATTATCTTAAATTTCTCATTTTTAGATTGTTTTAAGCAAATTTAAGATTCTCTCATTTCTGTTTTTATTTTTTATTTAATTTCTAATTTAGTAATCCCAATGTTCTGACTACACTGGAAGATAACTCATCGTATTTTGAGAAGCACGTTTGAAACAAATCAAGTTATCTGCCAATATAGTCATCACCCCCGCCAGCTCTCTACTCACCCCGACCTCCCAGACTCCATTTCCCATAACCCACTACCTGATGATGTCACTGTCACATGTCCGCCATCTCCCAATCCCAAAGTGTTTACTAAAGGGTTCCTTACTACAGGTTTCTTTACTAAAGGGTTCCTTACTACAGGGTTCTTTACTAAAGGGCTCCTTACCACAGGGTTCTTTACTAAAGGCCTGGATGGAAACAGAGGTTCTGCTACCACTGTTTTGGCACTTGTACGGGACTGAATTGAGTGAATTCACTCAATGTTACCTATTAATATGAAATAGAATATTGAGAGTATACTGACACCGAACGCCAGGTCTTTTCTATTTTTCCGGCTATGAATCAGGAGGCGGCAGCTGGTATCGTTAGTGGTTCTGCAGGTCCACACTGTGATACTGAAGACTTCTGAAAGCTGAAATACTATGGGACAAAGTGACCGGTTGCTTGCCAAATAGTGATCCCACGTTTATACCAATAATGTTCAGTCATAGATCCCTACCACTGAGCATCACACCAGTCATCAGAGGTTCCCCTTCCTCACTCCGCCCTGTACGTGTTATAACACACGTCATCTTCTATGCTGAGGCTACACTGGTTTCAGTGGTGGGATAGCACCCCCTAGCACCCCGCAGAGGAATGGCATCTTATGAACAGCCGTATGAGGTTACTTATACACGTGTTATGAAGTCCTTATTAAGAACTCGGACTTCAGATAAAGTCGTCTAAGGGTTAACATGCGCCTCTGATTCAGAGCTCGGTTTATGTGACGTGAAGGAATAACCGTGATAAACCACACGCCGTGTTTAGTCGTCTGTGCTTCTGTTCACGGCCTGTTCACACTGCACTCGTTCTGGTGGTCTTCAGGGAGTGCGAGGCTCTTTCTGTTGAGTCACAGGAATCATATTTGCACAGAGGCCCAGATAAGAACTGGTGTACCGCAGCTTCCACTCTTTATGAGGGCTGCATAAAGGGGGCGGGAGGCACTGAGCCAGCCGGAGAGGTCCGGCTCCTCCATGTCCTTCTGGAAGATACAGAGCAGAGACCTCAAACCACTGTGGCAATAGAGCAGCTGCACCGAGACGTCACCGCTCCTCCACCAAAACGCTCCACAAACGGAACACACGGCTGTGAGGAGTCTCCTAATGACCCAGATACTAAAGAACCCTGCTCACTACATCCTGGGACTCACACTGATGGTTCTGCAGCTGTGAGATCTAGGCAGCAGAAGTGATCTCAGATCTAGTCTAGTTTTTTTTTTTTTTGCGGCATAATGTAGCATTTAAGTATCATTAGAGACCTTAGCAACCACCTGGGATACCAGCACAACCACCTAGCAAGACCTTAGCAACCACCTGGGATACCAGCACAACCATCTAGCAAGACCTTAGCAACCACCTGGAATACCAGCACAACCATCTAGCAAGACCTTAGCAACCACCTGGGATGCCAGCACAACCATCTAGCAAGACCTTAGCAACCACCTGGGATACCAGCACAACCATCTAGCAAGACCTTAGCAACCACCTGGAATAACAGCACAACCATCTAGCAAGACCTTAGCAACCACCTGGGATACCAGCACAATCACATAGCGGGACCTTAACAACCACCTGAAATACCAGCACAACCATCTAGCAAGACCTTAGCAACCACCTGGGATACCAGTACAACCATCTAGCAAGACCTTAACAACCACCTGGAATACCAGCACAACCATCTAGCAAGACCTTAGCAACCACCTGGAATACCAGCACAACCATCTAGCAAGACCTTAGCAACCACCTGGGATACCAGCACAACCATCTAGCAAGACCTTAGCAACCACCTGGAATAACAGCACAACCATCTAGCAAGACCTTAGCAACCACCTCGGATACCAGCACAATCATCTAGCAAGACCTTAGCAACCACCTGGGATACCAGCACAACCACATAGCGGGACCTTAACAACCACCTGAAATACCAGCACAATCATCTAGCAAGACCTTAGCAACCACCTGGGATACCAGCACAACCACATAGCGGGACCTTAACAACCACCTGAAATACCAGCACAACCATCTAGCAAGACCTTAGCAACCACCTGGAATACCAGCACAACCATCTAGCAAAACCTTGACAACCACCTGGAATACCAGCACAACCATCTAGCAAGACCTTAGCAACCACCTGGGATAGAATTTAGAACCCATTTGTGGGCAGCCCTAGCAATGGCACCTAGGGAGCAGCTGGGTGTTTGGTGCCTTGCTCTGGGAATCGAACTGCCAACCTTCCGATCACAAGGCTGGTTCCCTAACCTCCAACCCACATCTGCTACTTAGCAACCACATAGCAACAACCTAGCCACCACCTAACTCCCTAGCACCGGGTATACCATTGTACTCACCTAGCAATACCCTAGTAACCACCTGGGATAATGTAACAACTACGGCATTCCAGCCCTCAGCACCTTGGGAACATCCTGGAAGCTGCTGAAGCTGACCCTTCCGCTCCAACAGCCGGAGCTCCAGACCTCAGATTCAGATCTCCTGTACCTCTGGGCAGACCAGCTGCATTTCCTGTCATGTTCTCCGTGGAACACCTCCCTCAGTGCTCTGCCCACAGGCGAGGCTGGTGCTCTCTCCTCGCTCGGCCTCACTGTGTACTTAACTCCCCACCACATCCTCTGCTCCACTGCGGAATCTCTCAGACTCATCCCGACAGCTCCCTACGAGCTCAGCACACTCCTCCACACGGCCTCAGGAGCAGGCCTCGTCTCATCAGGAGGGAAACTGACGCCGTGTTGGAGCGGACAGACAGCAGAGCGTGATGACCTGGGGGAACCAGATTTCCAGCCATGTGTGTTTAGAACCGATCGGATTAGAGAGAGCTGGGATCAGAACCCCGCTCCGCTCCTAGTGCCCAGTGTGGAGTCTGTTGGAGAGATGGCTCTTCCAAAGTTCTTCACTAAAGGCAGTGGTTCTGTTAAACACCTTGGGTTCTAAACTCTAAAGCAGAAGTGTTTTCTAAGGTTCCTTACAACTGGGTTCCTTACTACAGGGTTCTTTACTAAAGGGTTTTTTACTGAAGGGTTCTTTAGAAGGGTTCTTTACTACAGGGTTCTTTACTAAAGGGTTTTTTACTGAAGGGTTCTTTAGAAGGGTTCTTTACAACAGGGTTCTTTACTAAAAGGCTGAGGGGAAATAGAAGTGAGCTCTGCAACTGGTGGTGAGTCTAGAATCTAGGTGCTACTGATTAGCGGATGCTCCTAGGCACCGTGGACTTCTCCGAGGGGTGTATTTCGGAGCATGGCTCTGTGACGGAACCGTGATCAGTATTTACACTGCTTTAGCGTTTAGCCTAGCCGTGGTCAGGTTCCCCTGGAACACTGCGGTGATCGGTGTCTACAGGCCGTCCTCCCTCGTATGGATGGATAGCAGATTCCAGACGGAGCTTTATATCTGGAATATGAAACGTGGTTCCAGATCAGTGACCCCGTTCCCCTCTTGTCTGGAAAACCAGGACTTCTGAGACGGCTTAGCTTCAGAAGTGACAGTAGGCACTGTACTGGTGTCCAGATGGCTAATCTATTACCACTGTTCCTCCTCCTCCTCCTCCTCCTCCTCCTCCTCACAGACGCGCTCCTCAGCAGACAGGCTTATACCGTCTCCTTGGCTTCTGTATGTTTGTGTGTCTGGGTTGTAATTGACTGAAGGGAAACTCGACTCAGCAGCCAGTATCAATAACAAAGTCGCCAGCGGTTCCCCTTTTGTCCTCCTCCCTATAAACGGCCACACTAATCTACAAGTAAAAAATAAAAAATAAAATAAAATAAAAAATGAATAAAATAAAAGAGAAATATATATATATATATATATATATATATATATATATATATATATATATATATATATATATATTTAAATAAAATAGAAATATATTTTTAAAATAAAATAAAATATAATCAAAATAAAAAATGAATAAAATAAAACATAATAAAATTAAATAAAACAAAAAATAGAAATATATATTTTAATAAAATAAAATAAAGTAAAATAGATAAAGATAAAAAATTAATTAATGCACTATACCAGGCTTTTGAATAATTGGAACCAATTGTTCTCTGTCTTCTCGGAAAATGAAATATGAATAATGGCTCCTCCGTGGTTCTTTTCTAAAGGTTCTGTTTGGAACCATTGTTTCTCTTAACAATGCTCCTAAAGGGTACTTACAGGACTTACAGTAAGGGTTCTTAGGGCTCGTTGCATGGTGAAACGGTTCTATAGACTGATGAGCTGGTGATGTGCTGTTCATTGTTCTTCAACAGAAGACTCTTTTTTGGTTCTATCTAGAACCAGTTTTGAAAAGTACTGTATTGAACTATATGCAGCACGTTATTCATTAATCTTAAGAACCATTTCACCATCAAATACCAAATTTAAGCATGAAATGATTATATATAGAAGAACCATGGTCTCAAGAACCCTTAAGGAACCCTCTTTAGTACGTGTGTGGATGTGTAGTGTGTAATATTATAACAGTAATAATAATTCATCGCATTAATATCAGGCTTTTCAAAGATCCAAGATTCATTCAGGATCACCTGGAGCTAACACAGTGATGGGGAACCAAAGTACAGGTTACTATGTGGTACAACAGCAGTGGTCTGAGTACCGACCCCTGGGGAACCCCGCGAGTGAAGCTAGAAAAAATGAAAGTGTATATAAAGCAGATGGAGGCCGAGAAAGGGTGGATCTGATTCTAGCAATGCTTTTACTAAGGTTCTAACGTGGGCATCTACGGAGAGGGTGGGTGACACCAGGATGGCTCACTGGTGAGGATTAGGAAATCTGAGAGATCTGAGACCCGTGTTACTGATCTAGAACCAGTCTTACCTTTATTACTGATCTTTACGTTTTTACAGGTACAGGTCTACGAATGGATGAGCTGTGATTTGGAGAGATATGGCAGAGAGTTCCGGCATGGAGAGTCCAGGTTAAAGGTGACAGAGAGGGAGGACGATAAACAGCAGTGGCCTGAGTACTGACCCGTGGGGTGCTACGCAAGTGACACTAGCGTGACAGGAATGTAAGGTGGGTGTGGTCGGACAGTTGGTTTCCACACCTACTCTGGAATACCAGGTGTCATGTGATATCAGTATGTAGGTGGATGATGAAGGGATGTTCCCTCAGGGGGCGGCTCGGGAACGCCCACTCCAGAGTAAGCTGTGAGGTGTTATCCTGTGAGCGAGGTTGAACACTGGCCAGCGAGCTCATGGACTGGGGACGTGAAGTATCGGAGTGGGCATTCCCAAGCCGTCCCAACACTTCAGGCGCGTCCGTGAGAATTTATTTAGGAGAGATGAACATGGTACGCTCGCTAGTGCAATATTCCCCCTCCAGGTCCTCACATCAGCTGGGTCAGGTAGATCCATTACTGTCTATTGGTAAAAAAAGTGACCTGCTGCTTGCCAAATAGTGATCCCACATTCATAACTGCTGTATACCGGTAAGCCATAGTTATTGCAGTCTGCTTAGCTGCACTTTATTTGTGTTATAACTGATTATTAATGACGTATTAATGTTTATAACCTACTAGTAACCTAAAACTCACTAACGATCTCACTATAGGGTGGTGTTATGATAAGGTGGCAGCTGACTGTGCAGTAACAGCCGTATCGATCGAGTCAGCGACTTCTTAGTCACACAAAGTCTCTGTAGAGTCACACGACGCCTCAGGCTAGGATGCTCCTGAGAGGCAGCTTACCTCTGAGCTCCGTAGCTGCTGTGGAGTTGTTAGCCGCCTTCCATCGATCCCGATGCTTCTTGAACTCCTGGACTCTGCAGCTGTACAGGCCCCTGTCGTAGCTGGTGATGTTGATGATCAGGAGGTTGTAGATCTTCCCTTGTTTCACCACGATCAGCTTCATCTTCGGCCTGGCGAAGCTCTTGGTGTAGTTTCCGTAGAACTTGGCCTTCCTCATGTTTACTTTGGCCACGAGCTGTTCGTCACCGCCCCACGCCGGCTGGAACGTCCAGCGCACCACGGGAAGGCTGTCCGCCTTGTGCCGCTGGGTCACCTGACATGAAAGCGTGACGTTCTCCCCCTCGGCTGCCACCGTGAACGGAGATGGAGTGACCGTGACGTTGATGGCTCTGCATACATCTTGGGAGAAAGGATATATGGGTCAGCACTATGACTCCGAGTTTAACATTCCATAGTTAAGTATTCCAGTTCAGGGAATACCATTGGTTAGGACATGTCACATTGTCCAATTAACCAATTAACCAATTAACCAATCATGCTCTTTTTACAATGGGACCAATTTAGATCACACAGATCCTCTGACAGTTCTAGATAACCGTCTGTAAAGTTCTAGATAACCAACTGTACACAGAGGTCATAGTGTAAGCAGGTTCTAGTTAGTTGTGAAAGCATTCTTTACGTTGTGTGTAAATTTGAGGAGGAACAGACTTAAAGAAATGACGTCTGGTTCCATTGACTCACACTGAAAGTGAAGTAGGTTTGTTCCTTCCCCTGCAAGGTTATCATTTTGGAGGTACACGTTTTGGTAAATTTTTTAGAAGTCTCAAATAACACATATGGAATACGTTCTGCAGGCTTCACGTGTCTGTGTTTAATCTAGAACATCTGAAGAATGCTTATGTGAATAGCTGTTAGCCTAGCATTAACCTAGTGCTAGCACATGAAGCAGCGCTAGCAGAAATTAGCATCGTTCTAGAGTTTTTTCCTCCACTCATGGCCACAGGTAAGGGTCACGGTTAAACGGCACAGTACAGTGCTTTACTCTCCGAGTAGCAGGTACACGACACCACAGCCTGTAAGAATGTCTCTGCTAGTTTTGGTCGTTTGGTTTATTGTTGAAGTAAAACAGGGACTGATGTATATCAAAGTGTGCTAAATGGTGTGGAGCCAGTTTTGTAATTGTCCTGATATCTTCATCTTTTTCATATAAAGAAACAGAACATTTCAGAACCTGCTGACTCTGCGTTCTACAGGCTGGACGTATCTGGATTGAGCATCAGACTGTTAATCTGAGGGAGCCGTTCCGGTTCGGGAAGCCAAGCAAGCTGTTTCTCCTGCAGTTTCCTTTGGGATCTATAAAGTGTTATCTGTATTCCGAGATGACAGTTCTGGCGTTCCCATGGCGGAAACTGTGACGGATGGGCATGAAGAACGTTCGGGAGCAATCCTCTTGGAAATCTGTGGGAAGTCTTTGATGTCAGAGTGTCTGAACACTGGTGTGGCCTACATCCAGAAACATCCAGAATGCCAAATCCAGTCTCCGCTGATATTAGTGCTCGTGGAGGGATTACACACTATAAGGTACGTTCCAGCCACAGATGTATATGCATGTATATGTATATATATCGTCGCTGTCCAATGAAAAACATGTATCTCCATTTTTGTTGATTTTGACGTTGCATGGTTTGAATGACAGTTATGTTGTGTGAAAATTTTATGAGGAATTGAATAACAGAAATTGCTCAAAACTGCCTGGATAAAAAGTCTGGTTCCATAGAATTCCATTCAAACTACACTAGGTTTTTGGCCTCTCCTGTAAAGTTGCCATTTTTGAGATACCTGCTTTTCATTGGACAGCGACGATATACATATATATTTATATATATATATGTATATAGTGTATATATTTGTTTTCCAGATGTGAAGCTGTGTGTCCATAGGGGTGTGTCTAAAGCAGTGCATCTATAGCTGTGTGTCTGTAGCTGCGTGCCTGTAGTTGTGTGCCTGTAGTTGTGTGTCTGTAGTTGTGTGTCTGTAGCCACGTGTCTGTAGCGGTGTGCCTGTAGAAGTGTCTCTGTCTGTAGTTGTGTGTCTGTAGCAGTGTGTCTGTCTGTAGTGGTGTGTCTGTAGCTGTGTGTCTATAGCTGTGTGTCTATAGTGGTGTGTCTGTAGCTGTGCGTCTGTCTGTAGCCGTGTGTCTGTAGCGGTGTGCCTGTAGTGGAGTGTCTGTAGCGGTGTGTCTGTTGCCGCGTGTCTGTAGCGGTGTGCCTGTAGTTGTGTGTTTGTAGTGGTGTGCCCGTAGCGGTGTGTCTGTAGCAGTGTGTCTATAGCGGTGTGTCTGTAGCTGTGCGTCTGTCTGTAGTTGTGTGTCTGTAGATGTGTGCCTGTGTGCCTGTAGTGGTGTGCCCGTAGTGGTGTGCCCGTAGCGGTGTGTCTGTAGCTGTGCGTCTGTCTGTAGTGGTGTGTCTGTAGCTGTGTCTGTAGCTGTGCGTCTGTTGCAGTCTGCCTGTAGCGGTGTGTCTGTAGTGGAGTGCCTGTAGCGGTGTGCCTGTAGCGGTGTGCCTGTAGCGGTGTGCCTGTAGCGGTGTGTCTGTAGCGGTGTGTCTGTAGCGGTGCGCCTGTACCGGTGCGTCTGTAGCGGTGTCTCTGTAGCGGTGTCTCTGTAGCGGTGTGTCTGTAGCGGTGCGCCTGTACCGGTGTGCCTGTAGCGGTGTCTCTGTAGCGGTGTCTCTGTAGCGGTGCGCCTGTACCGGTGCGTCTGTAGCGGTGCGTCTGTAGCGGTGTGTCTGTAGCGGTGCGTCTGTAGCGGTGCGTCTGTAGCGGTGCGTCTGTACCGGTGCGTCTGTAGCGGTGCGTCTGTAGCGGTGTGTCTGTAGCGGTGCGTCTGTAGCGGTGTCTCTGTAGCGGTGCGCCTGTACCGGTGCGCCTGTACCGGTGCGCCTGTAGCGGTGCGTCTGTAGCGGTGCGTCTGTAGCGGTGCGTCTGTAGTGGTGCGTCTGTAGCGGTGCGTCTGTAGCGGTGCCTCTGTAGCGGTGTGTCTAACAGTCTGAGTATCTCCCATGATATTTTCCAGAGCTGGCTGCCTCTGCTCTACCTAATGAACCCTTTCTGACAGCCCATCTGGAGACCGTTATTATTTGGGCGGGCCGCGAATGCAGGTCAGCTTTGCGAATGAAGAATGCGAGAGCCGTTTAACTGGCTTTATTAAAAAGTTTCAGCGTCTGGTTTTCCTGCACAGAAACTTTCCACAGACCGCAGGAGCTCAAAAGAGCTAATAAAAGCCTGGTGTCCAGGAGCCTGCTGTCCAGGAGCCTGTGTCCAGGAGCCTGTGTCCAGGAGCCTGCTGTCCAGGAGCCTGCTGTCCAGGCTGGGTATAGAAACAGCCTGCATGTGTAATGTGCTCTAGAATACATTCTAGTAGGGGAGGAGCCAGAAACCTCAACATACTCCTCGTTTGTGGAGGAGAAAGAAGTCAACAAAGAGGAAACGGTCCTCGTTATGCAAAGTTCTTCAAACTGCCATGCTCAGTCCTGGAGGTTCTAGATAGTAAGGTCAATAAAATCTCCATCAGAAAGTCGGAGAGCGGAGATTCCCTCATTTAGTCCACCTCCACAGTTTCTTACCATGGACACTTCCCTACCACACAAACACAAGCTTCCCAGTGACTTCCCAAGATGCCCTCTTCATCCACACAAACTTCTGGCTGATCAATATTTACCATCCCTGAACGCTCATGCTGGAGCCCACTGAACAAACCATGGAGAGGTTCTCCTGGATAGAGGGTTCTCTGATATGGGAAGAGAGCGTGCTTACCTCCGAGGAGAACGCTCGTCAGGAAAAGTGGGAGCACTGCAGAGATCTTCATTCCCCTGTCCTTCGGGCTCCATAAAACCTCAGCCGAATGTCGCCACAGCAAGGCGCCAGTCAGAGCCTCCTCTCCCCCCACCTCCTCTTTTTCTCCTCTGTGAAACTCGAGATGGGGCATGCCCTGTTTCTCTTTCGCGCACTCCCATGCTCCTCCCCCATATGCTCCTCTATTCCCTGAGCTATGAGTCATATGCTGTTAAGGAACTCTGATTCCATATGACTCGGGGTCCTCTTAGGGAGCCTTCCCACTGCCCTGTATGGTGTGCACCAGTCAGACCCTGCTTGGGTCCACACGGATCAACCGGTGGTCCACCAGAAGGCCCAGGTCTTGGGATCATGCCTTCCAAACGAGGGAGTTCAGCTGACAGCATGGTTTGCTGGTTCCTCCAGCAGAACGTCAGCTGTGCCGGTCATCCCGTTCTAGCGGCTGGTTGTTTATAGACTCTCGTGTCACTCCGGCTGCGTGAGCTGCGGCTTATACCAGCAGAGCGAATGAAGCGAGGCCTTTGTTTAGCGCACTGGGATGACCTCATTGGCCAAGCATCAACCAGCCTCATTGGTTCAGCTCAAATGGACAAAAACCCTTCAATCAAATCTGCCGTATCACTGGCCAAATATCCGCCCCAAACAGGGCGAGCTTTACATATACACTACCAGTCAGAAGTTTAGGTACACCCCTCTAACTGGGTGTAGCTGGTGGTCTTATAGACTCTACAGTAGTACACTGAACAGCTCCACCTGCTGAGAGTCTGAACCAGTCCATATCCTGATACACCACATCTACTCCTGATGTACACAGTATGGTACTCCTCCATATCTCCACCTCTAATATATATTTAGTGGTGTAAAAACTTTGATCTTTTTCTGCACAGTGTAAAAGCTCTAGTTCTCCTTTCAGGTTAGTGAATATTCATGAGGGGCCGACCAATAGAATCGCTCCAAACCTGCTTAGTAATAAACCTGGTTCTATCAGCTCCACTGCAGGGTAAGGAAGCTGCTCCATCCTCCTGTAAAGCTCCACTCTGGAGGGGGTTAAGGTGGACTGGATAATTCCATTCTGGTGGGGGTTAAGGTGGACTGGATAATTTCATTCTGGAGGGGTTTAAGGTGGACTGGATAATTCCATTCTGGAGGGGGTTAAGGTAGACTGTATAATTCCATTCTGGAGGGGGTTAAGGTGGACTGGATAATTCCACTCTGGAGGGGGTTAAGGTGGACTGGATGATTCCATTCTGGAGGGGGTTAAGGTAGACTGGATAATTCCATTCTGGAGGGGGTTAAGGTGGACTGGATAATTCCACTCTGGAGGGGTTTAAGGTGGACTGGATAATTCCATTCTGGAGGGGTTTAAGGTAGACTGGATAATTCCATTCTGGAGGGGGTTAAGGTGGACTGGATAATTCCATTCTGGAGGGGTTTAAGGTAGACTGGATAATTCCATTCTGGAGGGGGTTAAGGTGGACTGGATAATTCCACTCTGGAGGGGTTTAAGGTGGACTGGATAATTCCATTCTGGAGGGGTTTAAGGTAGACTGGATAATTCCATTCTGGAGGGGGTTAAGGTGGACTGGATAATTCCGCTCTGGAGGGGTTTAAGGTGGACTGGATAATTCCATTCTAGAGGGTTTTAAGGTGGACTGAGTTCCTCCACCTCATTTCAGGAGTTAAAACCCCATGAACTCTAATCACACACCACTTTTAACCATGCTGAAAACGTTCTATTAGCTAGAACACAGCCTCTCTGCCATCTTGGCTGTCACCGTGCCAGTAGCAGCCCTGACTGGCCAGTTGGTCAGGGAGTCTTTGTGGTCTGCTGTAGCACTGATCAGAGGCTGAGTTAAACAGGGTCGTGCTGGGCCTTTATTACACAGTAACTACATGGTCTGCAGTGCAGACTGGTCGAGCTCTTCCTGGGTTATAACAGAGCGTAGTTAAAGTTTAGAGCTGGTACAGGGCTGATACGGGTAACTAACTATTAAGCAGTATACGTTTTATATAGCTAGAAGTTATAAATAAGTATAACTGATATTTGATGGTTATGCATGTGTTATAACACTGTTCCTAAGTGGCAATATTGTATTATTGTGTAATAATAAAACATATTAATGAGTTATTAACTTCATTGTTATGCTTCATAACCAAGCAGAGGTCTATTAGTTGAACTATGCAGTTTATATTACAGTATATTTATTATAAGTGTAGATCCACCAGCAGGTCCTGGCCCAGTAGGGGTGTTTGAAAAGTGTTTTATAAAAGATAAATATTATTTTATAAAAGGCGTATGAATATGTTATCTACCTCATGGTTATGCTTCATAACTCTGGTGGTCTTACTGTGAGCTTCAAGCCCTCAGCTGGAAGGCCTTACCATGGGTTCCATGGGACAGCTGTTACTAATCGTCTTGTCCATATGAAGCTTGGGGGATCTGAGGACCAACGGTAGTGAGTGGATCGCCCTCTTTTGGTCAAAGTGTGACATTACACACCATTCACATACCAGTTTACCATGTCCAGGTCAAAGGTCATGGATTTGCCAGCCAAAACATAAGGATATGGTTCCATAATTCCGGAATAATTCAGCGTTTGGGATGAGTGAGTGAGAGCGGGTTTGGTGTTTGAGGTGGTTCAGACATTCTGTACAGTGGTGGTAATGGGAACCAGGGTTGTCCATGTCTAGAACACACATATATAAACACTTTATTTACTATCTAGAACCACCAGTGGACCTACACGTGTGTTCTGAGTGTGTATGGAATGTTGGTGATGAAAATCTGGAAAACCTGGAAATACTAAGTTCCTTTGGGGGACTATTTGACCTCACAGCGCCCTGCAGCATGTATCCCTCCACCATGAATGGAGTTTAAGGCTGAGATCTTCTCCACACTATCATAAACAGTGTCTCAGACTGGATCAGGCATGTACTGGATGAGGTTCTGGATGTAGCCACATCAATGATCAGACTCTCTTACATCAAAGAGGTGGTCCGGTTTTGGTTGACGCCTTCCCTGGCACAGTTCCGAGGAGAATTCCCTGTAGACTGGGATTTTATCAACTGCTGGTAGACCCGTATGAGTGATGATTCCACTGAACTTTAGGATGTTGTTTCTTTCTGCTGCAAATTTCCCATTTTTCTAAATTCCTTTTTTTCTTTTTTTTTACCTTTTTTTTTTAGGATTTCAAGGATCAATTTGGAGGAAAAACTTCTTTCACCACAGCTACACCCAACTCAGGGGTTCCACCACAGCTGCACCCAACTCGGGGGTTCCACCACAGTCGCACCCAACTCGGGGGTTCCACCACAGCTGCACCCATCTCAGGGGTTCCACCACAGCTGCACCCAACTCAGGGGTTCCACCACAGCTGCACCCAACTCACGGGTTCCACCACAGCTGCACCCAACTCAGGGGTTCCACCACAGCTGCACCCAACTCACGGGTTCCACCACAGCTGCACCCAACTCAGGGGTTCCACCACAGTCGCACCCAACTCAGGGGTTCCACCACAGCTGCACCCAACTCAGGGGTTCCACCACAGCCAAACCCAACTCAGGGGTTCCACCACAGCCAAACCCAACTCAGGCGTTCCACCACAGCTGCACCCAACTCAGGGGTTCCACCACAGCTGCACCCTACTCAGGCGTTCCACCACAGCTGCACCCAACTCAGGCGTTCCACCACAGCCAAACCCAACACAGATCTAGAAAAACTGCATGATGAAAACATGATATGGTACAACATTGGTTTTATTAAACAGTCAATAATGCGCCCCCCTCCCCGTCCCCCGCCCCCCTCCCCCGTACAGTGTGACCACGGTTACAGAAAGAACAGAGACTAAAGATGAACTACACATTATTATATGGTTTAAAACATAAAATAAAATAAAGGAAATAGTACAGTCAATGGCTAATTGTGCCAATCAACCAATCAGTCAACCAATCAATCCGTCAACCAAACAAACATCCAGTTAATCAATCAATCAGTCAAACAAACAAACAAACAAACAGTTAATCAATCAATCAATCAAACAAACAAACAAACAGTTAATCAATCAATCAGTCAAACAAACAAACAAACAGTTAATCAATCAATCAATCAATCAATTAAACAATCAAATAATCAGTCAATCAATCAATCAAGTAGGTAAGCTCCTGTACACAGGACTTTTCCAGAATGTGGACCCGCTGAAGCTGCCTCCCTCATGGCATAACTAAAACCAGAGTGCTCTGAGCGGCAGGTCGTCCTTCCAGAGAGTGCTGGCTGCAGCTTCATCCACCAGGAGCTCCTGCTTTACATCCCGGGAATAACATCTGGAAAGAAAGCAGAACAGCTGTCGGGTCATAGTTACATCACTGTAATTAGCATCCAGATAATCTAGAACCGCTGGACAGTACCGGTGCAGTGATGTAGCTCAGTGAGCGTGATGTAGGTAGTGTGTTGGTGTATCTGTACAGCCGTGTCTGAGAGATACGTATGAGTCCACCAATCAGCGCGCACTCTGTTTTGACTTTGTGTTGGCCTGTTGGACAGAGCTTGGTTCTAGCAAACAGAACCCATTCTCCTTCAGTGTTCTGTGTTGATGATGATGTGAATAGACGTCAGTGTCAGACTAATGAATGAGCTTCTATTAAAGACTGGTGGACTGAGAGACACTAGAGTCTCTTCACCTACACTGAGCTGATGAAGAGTCCTGTTCCAGAAATGATAATAGAACATTAGAGCCGTAATAAACCATGCTCCTGTTACTCTCCATACTTAACTACATCTGAAGGTACATACTTTAGTACTGGTACTCTCCATACTTAAGTACATCTGCAGGGACATACTTTAGTACTGTTACTCTCCATACCTAAGTACATCTGAAGGTACATACTTTAGTACTGGTACTCTCCATACTTAAGTACATCTGCAGGGACATACTTTAGTACTGGTACTCTCCATACCTAAGTACATCTGAAGGTACATACTTTAGTACTGGTACTCTCCATACTTAAGTACATCTGAAGGTACATACTTTAGTACTGTTACTCTCCATACTTAAATACATCTGAAGGTACATACTTTAGTACTGTTACTCTCCATACTTAAGTACATCTGAAGGTACATACTTTAGTACTGTTACTCTCCATACCTAAGTACATCTGAAGGTACGTACTTTAGTACTGTTACTCTCCATACTTAAATACATCTGAAGGTACATACTTTAGTACTGTTACTCTCCATACTTAAATACATCTGAAGGTACATACTTTAGTACTGTTACTCTCCATACTTAAGTACATCTGAAGGTACATACTTTAGTACTGTTACTCCAGTGGAGGACTAAAGGGGGAGGCGTTTACCTTGGGTATTTCTACTCTACTGTGCTGTATGTACCTTATGTGTACTGGATAGACGGTCTTCTCATCGAGTCATCTGGAAGGTAAGGAAGTGGGCGTTAGGTCTGGGAATGGTTTAGGGATGTTGATACAGAGGGCGGGGGGGGCTGTAATGACCCGTACCTGATGGCTCATTGTCGAGCATGTGTCGTTTAATCATGCAGACCTTTATTCCGATGAAGCACGCTGCCAGAAACAAGCCCACCATCGTTCCTATTACCGCATACTTGACTTCTGAGGCTCAGGGAAATGGCAGTACACAGCAAACACATGAACAACAGTGAAAGGGTCATGAGGCATGCAGTTACACAGCACCGTGTGACCACCCGTCACTCATTTCATATCAGCCATTAAGTACAGGGTGGTCATGTTTCAGGACGAGCATCCAGCGTTACCAAGCAGCTCCAGGCAGGGCAGTGGAGGTCTCCACCAGGACAACACATGTCCCATTGGTGTAGAGCAAGAAGGCAGCCAGGATAGCAGGCAGGTCATGAACCCATCCACACGTTCCATAGTGAGGACAGACACTAACACTACACCACCAGCACACAGCCCAGCACATCACCAGCCAGCCCCACAGCCCAGCACACAGCCCAACACACCACCAGCCAGCCCTACAGCCCAGCACACAGTCCAGCACACAGTCCAGCACACAGCCCAGCACACAGCCCAGCACATCACCAACCAGCCCCACAGCCCAGCACACAGCCCAACACACCACCAGCCAGCCCCACAGTCCAGCACACAGTCCAGCACACAGTCCAGCACACAGCCCAGCACACAGCCCAGCACATCACCAACCAGCCCCACAGCCCAGCACACAGCCCAACACACCACCAGTCAGCCCCACAGTCCAGCACACAGCCCAGCACACAGCCCAGCACATCACCAACCACCCCCACAGCCCAGCACACAGCCCAGCACATCACCAACCACCCCCACAGCCCAGCACACAGCCCAGCACATCACACAGCCCAGCACATCACCAGCCAGCCCTAGAGCCCAGCACACAGCCTAACACACCACCAGCCAGCCCTAGAGACCAGCACACAGCCCAGCACATCACCAACCAGCCCCACAGCCCAGCACACAGCCCAGCACATCACCAACCAGCCCCACAGCCCAGCACATCACCAACCAGCCCCACAGCCCTGCACACAGCCCAACACACCACCAGCCAGCCTAAACACCTAAACACTTACATACAGCTTCTAGCTATCAGTCCAGCTATCGAGCTCAACATCGTCTACCACTTCTCACCATCCAGATAACCCCAAACACACTCAGTGGTGTTGAGGTTCTAGACTCTGGGGTGGTCAGTCCATGGTTCCGAGAACACCAGCAGCTTCTGTGTTGGATGTGTGGGTCTCCTTCTCTCAGTGAGGAGCTTCTTGAACAGCTACACCTCCTTTCAGACCTCCGTAGTGTTGAGGAGTCTTCTCACGGTGGAAGAAGGATGGACAGGAACACCTGTGGAGGTTCTCAGATCTGAAGCAGCCTGAAGTTCTCTCTCTCAGAGATCAAAGTGTTGGTTTGTCTACCAGCTCTTCCAGGTGGGTGTTAGGAGTTTTGCTTTCTCTGTGGCTTTTAATGAGTGTTTTTGGAAACTTCCCTTTTTTCCCTTTGATCTTTCTCCTTTGATCTTGCTCTCTCAGAACTAATCACTCCAATCTCCTGAAACATAAACCACTGTGTACTCAATGGCTGTTGTTGGCTGAAGGATCTAGGGTGGCCTCTGACTTGTGTAGCGTTGTGAAATGAATGTCATGGTCACTAGTGGAAATAATGGACTGGAATTCTGGAATGCTAACAGATGTGTCTCCTACCTGGTTCATCTTCAGAGGATCCACCATCCCCTCGTACACACCTCAGGAATGTGTCTGTAACAAAATATTTACCAGAATTATTTCACCTTGATTCGATATGCAGTTCCATTTCCAGAGCAGAGAATAGCACAGGCAGGATGACCCCTGGGAGTGTCCCTCTGGAAGAACCATGGACTTCCCAGGAAAAGATATCATCCTGATGGCAGCATATGCCTCTTTACAATCCCGATATACGCTTCCGCGTCAATGGTACCTTCACACATATGCAGCTCGTATGGGGTGTGCACAGATCCCCCCATGTCATGACTGATGCTGCACACTACGCTGGTTAAATACCTTTTGCCTTTGGCTCGGAGAACTTCAAGATCCATGTTCCCTACCAACAAGCTGAAACATGGACTCATCTGGCCCAGAGAACTCGGCGGTGTTCCTATATAGAACCGTATATGACTGTGTTCTCATGCCATGCCGTCTGAGGGCTCAAAGGTCTCACACATTTAACAGTGGATCCGGTCTTGCCCTACTCAGAGTAAGATTTCTGGAAACTGGAGCTGGAAGTGGACCATGCACCATGACAACGATCGGAAACAGTTCTGGAATGACCAAATCAAGGCCTAGATCTAAATCCCATTGAGATGCTGTGGGGGGAATTTGAAACAACCCGTTTATCCAAGAACCCCCCTGAAACATCACGCAACTCCTCCTATCTACACCCACTGTCCCCTCCATCAGCTCCACTGACCATACAGGACACTCTGTAGGTGTACAGGTCCAGACTGTAGTCCATCTGTTTCTCTGTGTACTGTATTACCCTGTTCTTCAATGGTCAGGACCCCCACAGGACCACCACAGAGCAGGTAGTGTGTGGGTGGTGGATCATTCTCAGCACTGCAGTGACACTGACGTGGTGGTGGTGTGTTAGTGTGGGTGGTGCTGGTGTGAGTGGATCAGACACAGCAGTGCTGCTGGACACCTCTGTGTCACTGGTGGGCTGAGAATCGTCCACCAACCAGAACTATCCAGCCCAGCAGCGTCCTGTGGTCAGCGTCCTGTGGGCAGCGTCCTGTGGGGCAGCGTCCTGTGGGGCAGTGTCCTGTGGGGCAGTGTCCTGTGGGGCAGCGTCCTGTGGGGCAGCGTCCTGTGGGGCAGTGTCCTGTGGGCAGTGTCCTGTGGGCAGTGTCCTGTGGGGCAGTGTCCTGTGGGGCAGCGTCCTGTGGGGCAGTGTCCTGTGGGGCAGTGTCCTGTGGGGCAACGTCCTGTGGGGCAGCGTCCTGTGGGCAGTGTCCTGTGGGCAGTGTCCTGTGGGGCAGTGTCCTGTGGGGCAGCGTCCTGTGGGGCAGCGTCCTGTGGGCAGCGCCCTGTGTCCACTGATGAAGGACTAGAGGATGACCAACACTGCACTGTGCAGCAGCAGATGAGCTATCGTCTCTGACTGTCCATCTACAAGGTGGAGCAGCAAGGTAGGCGTGTCTAATAGAGTGGACAGTGAGTGGACACAGTGTCTCAACACTCCAGCAGCACTGCTGTGTCTGATCCACTCACACCAGCACCACCCACACTAACACACCACCACCACGTCAGTGTCACTGCAGTGCTGAGAATGATCCACCACTCACATCATACCTGCTCTGTGGGGGTCCTGTGGGGGTCCTGACCATTGAAGAACAGGGTAATGCAGTACACAGTAAAACCTGCAGCTTGTAGTGCTTCTACTTCAGTCAACACGAGGATCAGGGCATGGCTCGTCACGTGTCTGAGGTTCCGCTGGTTTATGCAACACTTTCATCTGCTCAGCGGGTGGTGTTAATATCTAGATATTATCTACTGGGTGTGGTGGAACCTTTTTTGATTCAGCAATGCATGACCCTGAACTCTTAAAAAAGCCGGTTCTATGAGCATTCTACTGTAAAGATAACCACAGAACCATGAGCACTTAAAGAACCCTTTCCATGATTAACAGGGAATTGGATGTATATGGTTCTACTTAGAACCTTTTTTTTTCTATACAGTCTTAAAATGTGGTTCTTCACAAGCTCTTCACTAAAGACAATGGTTCTAAATGGAAAAAAGTCTGCAGGGTTCTTCAGCAATGACACCGACCTACAGTCACTAACGCTCTACAGACTCCACCTTCACCTCCTGCTCCACCACCGTACCGACCTACAGTCACTAACGCTCTACAGACTCCACCTTCACCTCCTGCTCCACCACCGTACCGTCCTACAGTCACAAACGCTCTACAGACTCCACCTTCACCTCCTGCTCCACCATCGTGCCGTCCTACAGTCACTAACGCTCTACAGACTCCACCTTCACCTCCTGCTCCACCACCGTACCGTCCTACAGTCACTAACACTCTACAGTCTCCACCTTCACCTCCTGCTCCATCACTGCACTGACCTACAGTCACTAACACTCTACAGACTCCACCTTCACCTCCTGCTCCACCACCGTACCGTCCTACAGTCACTAACACTCTACAGACTCCACCTTCACCTCCTGCTCCACCACCGTACCGTCCTACAGTCACTAACGCTCTACAGACTCCACCTTCACCTCCTGCTCCACCATCGTGCCGTCCTACAGTCACTAACGCTCTACAGACTCCACCTTCACCTCCTGCTCCACCACCGTACCGTCCTACAGTCACTAACGCTCTACAGACTCCAACTTCACCTCCTGCTCCACCACCGTACCGTCCTACAGTCACTAACGCTCTACAGACTCCACCTTCACCTCCTGCTCCACCACCGTACCGTCCTACAGTCACTAACGCTCTACAGACTCCACCTTCACCTCCTGCTCCACCATCGTGCCGTCCTACAGTCACTAACGCTCTACAGACTCCACCTTCACCTCCTGCTCCACCACCGTACCGTCCTACAGTCACTAACACTCTACAGACTCCACCTTCACCTCCTGCTCCACGACCACACTGACCTACAGTCACTAATGCTCTACAGACTCCACATTCACCTCCTGCTCCACCACCGTACCGACATACAGTCACTAACGCTCTACAGACTCCACCTTCACCTCCTGCTCCACCACCGTACCGTCCTACAGTCACTAACACTCTACAGACTCCACATTCACCTCCTGCTCCACCACCGTACCGTCCTACAGTCACTAACACTCTACAGACTCCACATTCACCTCCTGCTCCACCACCGTACCGTCCTACAGTCACTAACACTCTACAGACTCCACATTCACCTCCTGCTCCACCACCGTACCGTCCTACAGTCACTAACGCTCTACAGACTCCACCTTCACCTCCTGCTCCACCACCGTACCGTCCTACAGTCACTAACACTCTACAGACTCCACATTCACCTCCTGCTCCACCACCGTACCGTCCTACAGTCACTAACGCTCTACAGACTCCACCTTCACCTCCTGCTCCACCACCGTACCGTCCTACAGTCACTAACGCTCTACAGACTCCACATTCACCTCCTGCTCCACCACCGTACCGTCCTACAGTCACTAACACTCTACAGACTCCACATTCACCTCCTGCTCCACCACCGTACCGTCCTACAGTCACTAACGCTCTACAGACTCCACCTTCACCTCCTGCTCCACCACCGTACCGTCCTACAGTCACTAACGCTCTACAGACTCCACCTTCACCTCCTACTCCACCACCGTACCGTCCTACAGTCACTAACGCTCTACAGACTCCACATTCACCTCCTGCTCCACCACCGTACCGTCCTACAGTCACTAACGCTCTACAGACTCCACCTTCACCTCCTGCTCCACCACCGTACCGTCCTACAGTCACTAACGCTCTACAGACTCCACATTCACCTCCTGCTCCACCACCGTACCGTCCTACAGTCACTAACGCTCTACAGACTCCACCTTCACCTCCTGCTCCACCACCGTACCGACCTACAGTCACTAACACTCTACAGACTCCACCTTCACCTCCTGCTCCACCACCGTACCGTCCTACAGTCACTAACGCTCTACAGACTCCACCTTCACCTCCTGCTCCACCACCGTACCGTCCTACAGTCACTAACGCTCTACAGACTCCCGCTTCACCTCCTGCTCCACCACCGTACCGTCCTACAGTCACTAACGCTCTACAGACTCCACATTCACCTCCTGCTCCACCACCGTACCGTCCTACAGTCACTAACACTCTACAGACTCCACCTTCACCTCCTGCTCCACCACCGTACCGTCCTACAGTCACTAACACCCTACAGACTCCACCTTCACCTCCTGCTCCATGACTGCACCAACCTACAGTCACTAACGCTCTACAGACTCCACATTCACCTCCTGCTCCACCACCGTACCGTCCTACAGTCACTAACGCTCTACAGACTCCACCTTCACCTCCTGCTCCACCACCGTACCGTCCTACAGTCACTAACGGTCTACAGACTCCACATTCACCTCCTGCTCCACCACCGTACCGTCCTACAGTCACTAACGCTCTACAGACTCCACATTCACCTCCTGCTCCACCACCGTACCGTCCTACAGTCACTAACACTCTACAGACTCCACCTTCACCTCCTGCTCCACCACCGTACCGTCCTACAGTCACTAACACCCTACAGACTCCACCTTCACCTCCTGCTCCATGACTGCACCAACCTACAGTCACTAACGCTCTACAGACTCCACCTTCACCTCCTGCTCCACCACCGTACCGTCCTACAGTCACTAACGCTCTACAGACTCCACCTTCACCTCCTGCTCCACCACCGTATCGTCCTACAGTCACTAACGCTCTACAGACTCCAACTTCACCTCCTGCTCCACCACCGTACCGTCCTACAGTCACTAACGCTCTACAGACTCCACCTTCACCTCCTGCTCCACCACCGTACCGTCCTACAGTCACTAACGCTCTACAGACTCCACCTTCACCTCCTGCTCCACGACCACACTGACCTACAGTCACTAACACTCTACAGACTCCACCTTCACCTCCTGCTCCACCACCGTACCGTCCTACAGTCACTAACGCTCTACAGACTCCACATTCACCTCCTGCTCCACGACCGCACCGTCCTACAGTCACTAACGCTCTACAGACTCCACCTTCACCTCCTACTCCACCACCGTACCGACCTACAGTCACTAACGCTCTACAGACTCCACATTCACCTCCTGCTCCACCACCGTACCGTCCTACAGTCACTAACGCTCTACAGACTCCACCTTCACCTCCTGCTCCACCACCGTACCGTCCTACAGTCACTAACGCTCTACAGACTCCACCTTCACCTCCTGCTCCACGACCACACTGACCTACAGTCACTAACACTCTACAGACTCCACCTTCACCTCCTGCTCCACCACCGTACCGTCCTACAGTCACTAACGCTCTACAGACTCCACATTCACCTCCTGCTCCACGACCGCACCGACCTACAGTCACTAACACTCTACAGACTCCACCTTCACCTCCTGCTCCACCACCGTACCGACCTACAGTCACTAACGCTCTACAGACTCCACCTTCACCTCCTGCTCCACGACCGCACTGACCTACAGTCACTAACACTCTACAGACTCCACCTTCACCTCCTGCTCCATGACCCCACTGACCTACAGTCACTAACACTCTACAGACTCCACCTTCACCTCCTGCTCCACGACCGCACCGACCTACAGTCACTAACGCTCTACAGACTCCACCTTCACCTCCTGCTCCACCACCGTACCGACCTACAGTCACTAACACTCTACAGACTCCACCTTCACCTCCTGCTCCACCACCGTACCGACCTACAGTCACTAACGCTCTACAGACTCCACCTTCACCTCCTGCTCCACCACCGTACCGTCCTACAGTCACTAACGCTCTACAGACTCCACCTTCACCTCCTGCTCCACCACCGTACCGTCCTACAGTCACTAACGCTCTACAGACTCCACCTTCACCTCCTGCTCCACCACCGTACCGTCCTACAGTCACTAACGCTCTACAGACTCCACCTTCACCTGCTGCTCCACCACCGTACCGTCCTACAGTCACTAACGCTCTACAGACTCCACCTTCACCTCCTGCTCCACCACCGTACCGACCTACAGTCACTAACGCTCTACAGACTCCACCTTCACCTCCTGCTCCACCACCGTACCGACCTACAGTCACTAACGCTCTACAGACTCCACCTTCACCTCCTGCTCCACCACCGTACCGACCTACAGTCACTAACGCTCTACAGACTCCACATTCACCTCCTGCTCCACGACCGCACTGACCTACAGTCACTAACGCTCTACAGGCTCCACCTTCACCTCCTGCTCCACGACCGCACCGACCTACAGTCACTAATGCTCTACAGGCTCCACCTTCACCTCCTGCTCCACGACCGCACCGACCTACAGTCACTAACACTCTACAGACTCCACCTTCACCTCCTGCTCCACGACTGCACCGACCTACAGTCACTAACGCTCTACAGACTCCACCTTCACCTCCTGCTCCACGACCGTACCGTCCTACAGTCACTAACTACCTAAGAACTACCTGTAGGTCATGTGATCATGTTTTATTTTATTTGAGTTTATTTTATGATATTTATTTTGTGATTGCTCGTCCTGTGCTCTGCTCCTGGGCTGAACTTGACAGGACGATCCGACCTGGCCATGTTGCCAGGTGTTTCTCTGGTAAATTATTGGGAACAGTGAAATGGGAGAAGTGAATCTCTTCCTGACTCATATACACCTACAACCTAAAACCCAAATGCACCTACAACCCTCTAAATTAAAAACACATCGCCGCTGTCCAAAAAAACAAGTCTCCAAAATAGAAACTCTACAGGAGAGGCCGAATCCCAATCTAATTCTAATGTAGGTCAATGGAACCGGACGCGTTCCCAAGCATGTTGTGGATATTCCTGGTGATCCATTCATCATGGAAAGTCCACCCAATGTAAACAGCGGCTCATGTGATCAAATAATGGCAAAAAATAAAAATCAACCAAATTGGAGATACATGGTTTAGTTGGACAGTGAGGATTTGTATTTTAAATATGAGCAGCTCCTCCATCATCCTCTCTAACGATGTTCCGATCATTAGCAGCTGATGGAGGAGCACCGGACTCGGATGTCCGAACCTTTTCCACACAGGGGAACTGCATTTCTGCACATTCTGGGATTTCTGTACTGTATGTGTTTAGTTATGTTGCTGGTCTCTCAGTATTGCTCATATCCAGATGTTTAAAAAACAAAGGTATATGTCATTGTGTCATGTGACTACTTGGCTCTGGCTTCTTGTGTCCTGTAACAGGAATACAGTGATGCAGGGTCATATGACCAACACCTACAGCCGAGGAGCTAGAAGGCCCAGTAGTAATGGAACGGTGTTCGTTAGCGCTGAGGACGTAATTCAGTTCTTTATGACCACTGACTTTCACCTGGTCACCATGACTCCATCGGACTCGGCCTGGGACGTGCTAGACTTCTGAAAGACTCGACCTGCTTAAATTCAGTCACTCGGGACTTGCTTGAGACTTTGGGCTTACCTGTGACTTACTCCCACCTCTGGTCTGAAGAGGTATTACACCCTGCCAGGAGCCTTTCAGGCATGAGTGTTCTATACAGCACCGCTGTCTTCCCTAAAGAACCCTTGGAGTTCTACGCTTGAGCTGGTATAGGCAGCAGCTGGCCTCTCGTGAAGACCTACCCGGGCCTGTGTTTGTTAGACGACGCTTGTGAAACACAGGAGCCCAGTACTGACACCGCTGTCACTCAAGGCAACCAGCAGAAACAGGAAGTGGTCTGTTGTTCATGCAGGGAGGAAGTAAGATGAGATCTCCGATACGCTGTTCTACTTAACGCCTGCAGAACCGCTCTGTAAACGTTCTAAGTGCTGTGGATGCCCTAATTTATGCACTGGTCACATGTCACAGGCTAGTTTTCGCTAAACGTGCGCTAGATAGCCATGATCTCCGGTATCCTCCGCTGTATCATACAGTATCTGCTGTGATACCTTTAATAGTAACACGACCTGGAATATGACTGATCATAATCCGTCATGGCAGCATACGACACCCGGTTATGTCAGTGCTATGTGTTTCCCAGTCTGGACAGACGTCTCTTCTAGACGTTTCCGAGAGGAGCCTGTTGATGTTATTTGTAAAGGTCTGAAACTCTCTGAAATACACGTAACCAAAACCTGCAACAGCGTTACTGACACACCACACTACACCTCCTGAGTTCAATCACTTCACACCGTTACACTGTAGCTATTAAACTACTCATCATACCTCACATCACACATCACTCGTACTGTACAACGGGTAAACAGGTAAACATCCCGCAGCCTTCAGTTCGGTAAGGTACACCATCATTTACTATACGGTCTGACTGGAGTTTATCCTCCTGAGACCCGGACCTGCTTGGTGTGTGATTTTAATTTCTCCTAGCTGTGTGTGATTAGTAGGACCTAACGAGTATAAAAACTAACCGTGGCCTTTAGGAAGTCAGGAATACAGGAAGTCCTCATATGAGGCCAAAAGGGTCCACGCTTTAAAAAGTATCAAACTACAAGTGTGATACAACAAGATCTAAAATACACTGTAGTGTACAGACTAGGATTATATACACTCAGTGACCAGACTAGGATTATATACACTCAGTGACTGTATATAGGATCTCTCTCTCTCTCTCTCTCTCTCTCTCTCTCTCTCTATATATATATATATATATATATATATACACACACACTGCGTGACTGTAAATAGGATATATACAGTATATACACTCAGTGACTGTATATAGGATATCTCTCTCTCTCTCTCTCTCTCTCTCTCTCTATATATATATATATATATATATATATATATATATACAGTATATACACTCAGTGACTGTATATAGGATATATATATATCTCTCTCTCTCTATATATATATATACACTTCGTGACTGTAAATAGGATATATACAGTATATACACTCAGTGACTGTATATAGGATATATATACTTCGTGACTGTAGAAAGGATATATATGATATATACTCTCAGTGAATTTAAATAGGATATATATGGTACATACACTCTACTGTATATGATGAATATTTTATTGACACCCATTGACTGTATATAAGATCTAAGATATATATATATATATGATATATATGCTAATTGACCGTATATATGATAAACATGATATAAGCACTCATTAACTGTATATGTGATATATACACTCTGGCTCTAAATGTGATATATATGACATGTATCATACATACATAGACTCGGTGTCTGACTATATATTATAAATGATATATACACTCAGTGGACGTATATATGATATATGTATAAATGTGATTAAGTGTGATTAACTGTGATTGGTTATTGATGATTCTAGGACTAGAACCTGTGTTTTGTGAAGATGCCCTGCGATGTGTCGATCTGGTGCTTAACTAGCTAACCGGCTCACTGTGGCTAGTCTAAATCCCGCCCCTGCCGACCCCTCCTCCGCCTCCACGTCCCACAGGGGTCTTCTGTGTGATGTAATGTTGTGTATGCACTTCCGAGTCATGGGGTAAAGGGCATTCCAAAGATAGCCATAGCCCCGCGGGGGGTGTCTGTACTGCCGATCACCCGCCCAGCTATTTTCAGTCCCGGCTCCTTTCAGAGGCAAAGTCAAACGGCTCAGGTCAGGTGACCAGTCTGGACACTCCTGAGGAGAAAGCCCTATGGGTCCCCAGCAGTACCACCGTACCGCTGGCTGGGCAGTCCAAGCGTGCCCCTTCCGGCCTTGGTGGGATCAGTGGGGGACCATGCACACGAAGGCCTTCGGTTCAGCCTATAAATGTCAGAACCCAAAATCACCCCCTGCTAATGCTAACTGATGCTAATATGGGATTCTAGCAGCGTGTCAGCATTAAGCTGCAGGGGATTCACATGTTTAGGTCTGATTGAACACGGACATGTGAAGCATGCTAGAGGAATTCCATATGCTGACCTTGAAGCTTATGATGGCTTGTGGTGCGCTGAGCCTCTCGGGGACACGACCCTCGACAGTGTGAGAGATTAACCCTGCAGAGTCAGGGGCCTAGCCTGCAGCGTGGGGACAAGCTCTTTGTGTTTAAGCATATGTATCATAAATATCATATATACCGGCGTATATATCATAAACAGTTCATCATATATACGTATAATTGGTATATATCATATGTACAGGGACTGAGTATGTACATAAATCATATATGCAATGAGTACATATATATACGATAGCATATATACGGTTGAGTATATATATCATATGAAGTATATGATATATACAGTCAATGAGTATATACTTACAATGTATTATATACACAGACAATTGAAAAAGTGCATATATCATATATTCAGTTACTGTACATGTATATCTTATATATGATATATACCCTTATTAACTGTTATAAATGTTAGTAATACTGCTATAACACCACTACTGGTACTTTTTAGGGAGGTTAGTCTGGATTCTCTGCTCTTGGTGTTGGGTTATGGCTGGCAGTGGTTTGTTGAGGTTGGGGTTGTGCGGGTGTATATACTGGTTGTAATGTTGGTGTTAATAATCTGGTCGTTAGGTCGTAGGAGACTAGGAGTGTTAGTCTTGGATTGTTGGACTTGTTTGTTTATACACTACTGTGTGTTTCCATGATCTGCCGGGTTGTTTTCCGAGATGTTTACCAGGTTGTTTACTGGATTGTTTGCCGGGGTGTTGCCAGATTGTTTGCCGGGTTGTTTACGGGGTTGTTTACTAGGTTGTTTGCCGGGTTGTTTGACGGAGTGTTGCTGTGTTTTTTACTGGGTTGTTTACCGGTTTGTTTGCCGGGTTGTTTGCTGGGGTGTTTGTTGGGGTGTTTTTGTTGGGGTGTTTGCCAGTGTATTTACCGTGTTGTTTACCGGTTTGTTTGCCGGGTTGTTTACCGGTTTGTTTACTGGGTTGTTTACCGGTTTGTTTGCCGGGGTGTTTACCGGTTTGTTTGCCGGGTTGTTTACCGGTTTGTTTACTGGGTTGTTTACCGGTTTGTTTGCCAGGGTGTTTACCGGTTTGTTTGCCGGGGTGTTTACCGGTTTGTTTGCCGGGTTGTTTACCGGGTTGTTTACTGGGTTGTTTACCGGGTTGTTTGCCGGGGTGTTTACCGGGTTGTTTACTGGGTTGTTTACCGGGTTGTTTGCCGGGGTGTTTACCTGTTTGTTTGCCGGGTTGTTTACCGGTTTGTTTTCCGGGTGGTTTACTGGGTTGTTTACCGGTTTGTTTTCCGGGTGGTTTACCGGGTTGTTTACCGGTTTGTTTGCCGGGTGGTTTACTGGGTTGTTTACCGGTTTGTTTTCCGGGTGGTTTACTGGGTTGTTTACCGGTTTGTTTTCTGGGTGGTTTACTGGGTTGTTTACCGGTTTGTTTTCCGGGTGGTTTACCGGGTTGTTTACCGGTTTGTTTTCCGGGTGGTTTACTGGGTTGTTTACCGGTTTGTTTGCCGGGTTGTTTACCGGGTTGTTTGCCGGGTTGTTTACCGGGTTGTTTACTGGGTTGTTTACTGGGTTGTTTACCGGTTTGTTTGCCGGGTGGTTTACCGGGTTGTTTACCGGTTTGTTTTCCGGGTGGTTTACCGGGTTGTTTACCGGTTTGTTTTCCGGGTGGTTTACCGGGTTGTTTACCGGTTTGTTTGCCGGGTGGTTTACTGGGTTGTTTACCGGTTTGTTTGCCGGGTGGTTTGCCACATGGTCGTTCTGAAAGATGTTTGCTCTCCCGCCGGGCTCCCAGTCAGAACAGGCCTTTATTAAATAACTCCTTGTTCTCTTGGTAGCTGTGTCTGTGGGATGTTTTTAAACCTGCTTGGTGTAAATGAACCTCGATCCACCAGAACACTTTCTTTAGATGGTTCTTATCATGAAGGTAGCATCTGTCATGTTTGGTGTGAGGTTAAGATAACTGTATCCGATGACCTTTAGTTTCCTGACCTGAAGACGTCATGACTCTTTCTGGGGTGAACTGGCTTCGTAGCTCAGTGAGCATCACCGCGCCCTGATGCTGATAACCCGAGGTTCTATATGGGACCATGCGCTACACCCTCTCCGGTAATCTGGAGAACAACTTATGTGTAGCAGTATGTATAAAACCGCTTCACCATGCACAGAGCCCTTTAATCAGGCTAAGGGTTCCTTAAGTGTTTACAATTCAGCATAGAACACTGGAAGAACCATCAACAAGGTTCCCTACAGAACCATCTACACCACATTCTCAATCAATGTGGAGAACCCTTAATCATGCAAAGGGTTTTAATCATGAACGGGTTCTTTGAGTGTTCAGGGTTCCATATAGAACCATACTCTGTACTAAAGACCATCCCTATTAGGTGTGTAGCATTGCTCTGAGCTTAAATTCTATATAGAACCCAGATTCCACAGGTTCCATACAGAACCATCTACAACACATTCCCAATCAAGATAGCATATAGAACTATTGTCTGAGCTAAAGAACCCTTCTAGAAGAAGAACCATATTCTAGAACCTTGATTATGAGAGCAATATTTTATCAGTTCTATGACTTGTTATAGACTCAGTTGTTATAGACTCAGTTGTTATAGACTTGTTATAGACTGTTACCATTGTTATTAAAGGCACCCTACAGTGAATCCTACTGCTGTATGTCGGTAAATCTGTTCAGCAGTTAACTGAGGCTCTACAGCGAGCAGTTTTCCTGCAGTCGCTGGCGTAACAAAACCTCGTATGTCAAAAATGACATAAAATAACCTGTTACTAAAATAATATAATAATATAATCAGATTGCAGGGAGTGCAGGGAGTGCAGGGAGCTTCATTATATCATCTACAGAGCTGTACTCTAACAACACGGCCCTGTCTGGCGTCCCGACTGATCAGTACTGTCTGCACTGTCCCTAAATCGGTTCGTCCCTAGACCAGGCTAAGCCTCTCGGCCAACTCCTGTCCTAACAGCTCACCGCGAACCTCTGTTCTAACTCTGGCACACGCGAGACGCAGGGGAGGCTGAGAATCACTTACCGACCATGAAGAGAAACAGCACAGCAAAGGAATGTCTCCGGTGCTCAGGCGTTAGAACCATGCTGCAGCCGCGTCTCTTCTGCTTTCTGCTGATACCTGGTCTGAAACTCACTGTCTTCAGAAATGGAGCCATTTCCTGTGCTGCAGCGTAATGGTTTCTAGATACGATGAAGAGATATCAGCGGCGTGTCTTTGTGGTGTAACCCATTTAGGAGCTGTAAACAAACGACTAATAAAGGAGGGGCAGCTATCTAGAGCCCGTGTGTCACTCCGAACCCAGATACTGTCATCATGGTGGAGTAGAATGTTCACATATGATGGCTTTGCATTGGCGGACTGTGGGTCAGCGATCGGTCAGTTACTCCAACAGATGTGCTGCGACTGACACATGCGTGCGTGCAGGGCAGCTGTGCAGCGTTTGTTTGGAAACACAAGCCTGTTCTTGTGGGATATCTGATATGGACTGCTGCCCGTGCATGCCCCTCAGTGTGTCCAGTGTGCGTTGGCTGCTTGCACAATATGGCACTTCCTAGTGTCATCATCAGCGGTGGGCTATGTGGTGAGCTAGCTGGGACTCGGGAGGTTCCTCCTCTGTGCAAGGCTGCTGGAGCTTTAGTCACGAGACATCTGGAAGTAGGCCATCAGAGAATCAGATCAAACCATATCCAGTCAGAGCATTGATGGGCCTTATAGCGGCACCTGACTGACCCAACAGACCGTTACCACGACTGTCCTTAACACCACGTCACCGTCACCAAACACTGCAGTGGTGTCGTACCAGACTGGCATGGAGTGACTCAGAATGGCAGCGGGTCATCTTCAGTGATGAGTCCCGCTTTAGTCTTGGTGGAGACGCCCAACGAATCCGTGTGTGGAGGCACCGTGGTCAGCACCAAGATGAACCGTTTGCTGTCACACGTCCAGAAGGCCTGGTGTCCCTCCACCTCCACCCCTACCGCACCATCTGCAGGAACTGTGTGAGGATGTTCAAGCTGCATGGGATGGATTATCACAGGACTCTGAGTCCTTCACAGTCTGCCTGGCCTTCATCCAGCACTGCTTGTAGTACATGGTCTGCAGGTTAGGCAGCTCATCTTAATGCACCACCACCTGGGGAGCCCGTCTGTCCTGCTTGGTGGTATTCCCAAACCTGCCTGTGGTGTTCCCAGTGAGGATGCTTACTCTTCCAGGTGAGGATAAAGTTCCCAGGTCACCAAGCACTCTTACGGCACAATTAGGAGCCGAACTAGAACCGTATGCTGATGTGTGTATGTGGATAATGTTTAAGAGTTTGCTCTATAGCTGGGCTAAATGGGCTATTTAGGATGCTAATGCTATTAGCATTTAGACATTGGTGTGAGCATGTGTAAGGGCAACACAGAGCTATGGTAATTAGAAAACAAGGCTGGTGGTTTCAGCTGCTTCTGAAGCAAGTAGAATATGATCTAGAACTAGAAGTGTTAGTGTTAACTTAGTGTTCACAGAACAAGCCACATTTGAAGCAGTACCTGGAACTGTAAGAGTGAGAGCACACGACTGTAGCTTGCAGAGAGTGAGTTAGTGCAAAGTGCATTCTTATCAGTGTAGGAAGTGTAAACCACAGATTTCACAACCTGTAAAATGGGTCACATCAGGCCACTGGGTCCTGCTGACACCCCAGCTGGAAACACTGCTGTCTGTTTGCTGGAGAGAGTCTCTGGGCAGTCGCTGGTCTGTATCAGATCAGTCCTAATCACAGACACGGAGGCAACACTGGATCGCTCCTCAATGCAGGGGGTCCCCAGGGGCTTGGGCTCATGTGTAGAGCTCGTCTTGAGACTCACTGAAAAGCTTCTAACGTCAAATAAGATACAACCTCGACACACAGCCCCGCGGAACGTTCATTCATCCCATCGTCTTCCGGATCAAAGGGGGTCTGGAGCTCATCCCAAGGTTCAGTCCCCGGAAGGCAGGAAACACTCCGGACAGGCTGCCGGCCCATCACAGGCCAGTCCCGAGGAACACAGGGTAAGATATTACAACTGTTCATTTGATAGAAAAACTAGTGGGAGTGGCCTAATATTCAAATGAGCACTTGTGATTGACAACTCTCAGTCCATCACTCCCAGCCACCACAGAAGCAGAAGCACACAAAGAAACGAGTGAAACAGGAAGACAGGCTGTGTCCACTCACTGAACACGTCTAGCTGACGTACTGTACACGGAGAACCCTCGGAACGGACTGGGCCGGACGAACGAACAAACGGGTGACAGGCAGACGGATGAGCTCGTCCAGCAGAGTGTGCTTTCGCTCGGTGGTTAGCCTTCTAGAGAGAACACAGAGAGACTGTGGAGGGGAACAAAGCTGTGGGGGCAGGAGAAGCCACGTCAGCCTTGTCTCACAAGCCTTGGTACTGCTTAGCACAGCGTTAGCACAGTGTTAGCACAGTGTTAGCACAGTGCTATCAGGATTAGCAACACCTGATTAGCCCAGTAATTGAGAGTGAGCACACTGTGCGACCAGAGGAGCCCAAATACTTCCAGCGGGATTAAGGTCAGGCTGCTGTGGTGGTCAGCTCACGTGTGAGATGATTCCCCATGCTCCCTGAACTGCTCTTCCACAGCCTGAGCCTGATGAAACCCTGGCATCGTGGTCCTGGATACGGTCGCCCCATCAGGGGAGAACAGACTCACCCAGTACATTCAGATGATCCACATAACGTTGATGAGCCTCGACCTGACCAACTGAAGCCCCCCAGATCATAACGCTGCCTCCAGACGCTGTGGGCACTGTGCATGATGGGAGCATCACTTCCTGTGCTTCCCTTCTTACCCTGACGCTCCCATCGCTCCGGAGTAGGGTCAGTCCGGGCTCATCAGACCACATGACCTTTCCCCAACACTCCAGAGTCCAGTCTCCAGACCGTGGCCTTCCCTATTACTGGAAGAGTCCATTTCAGTGACCTTTGCTTCTAGGCATTTTGGGCCATTTGGTTTGTTTGATCTGGAGAAAACTGTAGAACAGTCTATACCACAGTACCTACACTTAGAGCTTAGAGTTATACACTCCACCTAATGAGAAACTGTAGAACAGACTCAGTCTATACCACAGTACCTACACTTAGAGCTTAGAGTTATACACTCCACCTAATGAGAAACTGTAGAACAGACTCAGTCTATACCACAGTACCTACATTTAGAGCTTAGAGTTATACACTCCACCTAATGAGAAACTGTAGAACAGACTCAGTCTATACCACAGTACCTACATTTAGAGCTTAGAGTTATACACTCCACCTAATGAGGAACTGTAGAACAGACTCAGTCTATACCACAGTACCTACACTTAGAGCTTAGAGTTATACACTCCACCTAATGAGGAACTGTAGAACAGACTCAGTCTATACCACAGTACCTACATTTAGAGCTTAGAGTTATACACTCCACCTAATGAGAAACTGTAGAACAGTCTATACCACAGTACCTACATTTAAAGATTAGAGTTATATACTCGACCTAATGAGAAACTGTAGAACAGGCTCAGTCTATACCACAGTACCTACATTTAGAGCTTAGAGTTATACACTCCACCTAATGAGAAACTGTAGAACAGACTCAGTCTATACCACAGTACCTACATTTAGAGCTTAGAGTTATACACTCCACCTAATGAGAAACTGTAGAACAGAATCAGTCTATACCACAGTACCTACATTTAGAGCTCATAGTTATACACTCCACCTAATGAGAAACTGTAGAACAGTCTATACCACAGTACCTACATTTAAAGATTAGAGTTATATACTCGACCTAATGAGAAACTGTAGAACAGACTCAGTCTATACCACAGTACCTACATTTAGAGCTTAGAGTTATACACTCCACCTAATGAGAAACTGTAGAACAGACTCAGTCTATACCACAGTACCTACATTTAGAGCCTAGAGTTATACACTCCACCTAATGAGAAACTGTAGAACAGACTCAGTCTATACCACAGTACCTACATTTAGAGCTTAGAGTTATACACTCCACCTAATGAGAAACTGTAGAACAGACTCAGTCTATACCACAGTACCTACATTTAGAGCTTAGAGTTATACACTCCACCTAATGAGAAACTGTAGAAACAGACTCAGTCTATCCCACAGTACCTACATTTAGAGCTTAGAGTTATACACTCCACCTAATGAGAAACTGTAGAACAGACTCAGTCTATACCACAGTACCTACATTTAGAGCTTAGAGTTATACACTCCACCTAATGAGAAACTGTAGTTAGCAGCAGCTCCTCGTTAGGTTGAGCTGATAGGATGTTATTAACTGTGTCGGTCGTGTCTACAGCTCCTGTGAATTGTGGAGGCCAAGGTTCGGATAATGGAGCTGCTTTGTTTCCCAGCTGCTTTGCATACTTTGGCCATTCCACAAAGCCCAGCGCCCTGGTGATGCCCGCGGCTGCAACCCTGCAGGGTTTAAAATAGACCGGCTGCTGGAGGGAGGGCTGATAAAGGAGGCGAGTGGCATTAGTGGCGGTTCGGGATGTTTCGGAGCTGTTACCACAGATTAGAGCTGTCAGGCCACATGGTGTTTTGATATGGTTGATGAACAACACAGAAACCAGCTGATCCTTGTTATCCTGCATGGAAACCGTGCCCGCTTCAGGCCACGGAGACAAAGTACCTGCACGCCATGTATATAATTCAACAGTACTGGCTATAAATACCTGCAGGGAGCAGCGTGGTGTCTGTAGGTCACATGCTTACTGACCTGAAAGTGTGGATATCTGTTGAGTTTGTCCAGCAGCGATCCCGTGTCATTCGGTATCCCGTGTCTTTCAGTATTACGTAAACATGTCGCTTGCCAGTTGCGCTTGTGGAGTTCTAAGAATTGCCGTGGTGGGTTGCCAGTTCTGAGCCACATGTCGCAGCGCCTGGAGGCGCAGCTGCCACCTACACTCATCCTCAGTATACCCAAGGCTCCATTCAAGCGATTAGCACGTACATCTATCCACAGATATTGGTCAATCAGAAGCCGGGAAAATAACCGTGTCACAAGATTCGGTTTGTTTACATCCACGTCCACCGAGGCGGGCAGAGCAGGGCAGAGCAGGGCAGAGCAGGGCACGGGCTCCTGTTTCTGTTTGCATTGCAGTTGGCTGTGATTAATCTGTCGGCCTGTCACAGCTAGAGAACGAAAACACAAGGGGGTGTTTAGGTTCAGTGTGATGTTCAGGGTGCTGTTCAAGGTGCTGTTCAGAGTGATGTTCAGTGTTTAGACTCAGTGTGATGTTCAGTGTGATGCTCAGTGTGAAGATTCAGTGTAATGTTCAGTGTTTAGACTCAGTGTGACGTTCAGGGTGCTGTTCAGTGTTTAGACTCAGTGTGATGTTCAGTGTGATGTTCAGGGTGCTGTTCAGGGTGCTGTTCAGTGTTTAGACTCAGTGTGATGTTCAGTGTGATGTTCAGTGTGCTGTTCAATCTTTAGATTCAGTGTGATGTTTAGTGTGATGCTCAGTGTGAAGATTCAGTGTAATGTTCAGTGTTTAGACTCAGTGTGATGTTTAGTGTGACGTTCAGGGTCATGTTCAGTGTTTAGATTCAGTGCGATGTTCAGTGTGATGTCCAGTGTGGTGTTCAGTGTAGTGTTCAGTGTGAGATTCAGTGTGGTGTTCAGTGTGAGGTTCAGTGTTTAGATTCAGTGTGGTGTTTAGTGTAGTGTTCAGTGTGAGGTTCAGTGTTTAGATTCAGTGTAGTGTTCAGTGTAGTGTTCAGTGTGAGGTTCAGTGTTTAGATTCAGTGTGGTGTTCAGTGTAGTGTTCAGTGTGAGGTTCAGTGTTTAGATTCAGTGTGGTGTTCAGTGTTTAGATTCAGTGTGGTGTTGGGATCTTCCCTGTGTTTATTCGAGACCTCAGTGGCCTAGTAATACGACTCCAGCAGAGCCACTGAATGGAGTCTTTGGCCTTCCAGACTGTGTGATCGCTCCAGTGCTTCTAGAATCTACCACCTACCCTATCCCAGTATCTGCCACATACTGGAAATGTAAAATGATCGTATGTCTAGTTAATATATTGTAAAATTTGTAGTCAGAGATTGTAAGATCATTTTAAGGTTAATTCATTTTTTATTGTACTATTTTAATGGGCCAAATTTTCTCACAATATTGGCGGATCGCTAAATAACCTTACAGCCAGCTCACAATTAGATATGTAAAATATATCTATAAACATATATCTATACCTATATCTTTTCTCTGAGGGAAGGAAGCAATCCGATCAACAGATCTAGTCAGATCATATCGCAGTATTGATCCTCAGACCAAAAAACATACAGCAGAGCAGAGGGAGTGATATCAGTATCCACACGACTGCAGACCGCACACTCGGGGGCTAACACGAACAAACCCAGGCTCCATATTAAAACCAGAGGGATCCACTTTCATCTCCCTCTCATTTCTCACCATACAGATCACCGTACAGATCACCACGCAGATCACCACACAGATCACCGTACAGATCACCACGCAGATCACCACACAGATCACCGCACAGATCACCACGCAGATCACCGCACAGATCACTGTGTAGATCACCGTACAGATCACTATGCAGATAACCACGCAGATCACCGTGCAGATCACCGCACAGATCACCACGCAGATCACTGTGTAGATCACCATACAGATCACTATGCAGATCACCACGCAGATCACCGTACAGATCACCACACAGATCACCGCGCAGATCACCATACAGATCACCGTACCGATCACCACGCAGATCACCGTATAGATCACCACGCAGATCACCGTACAGACAAAGACAGAGGTCCTCAGGGCCCATGTTCATCTGTATGATGTCAGACATGCCTAAGTGCCCAGTTACCGTGTCCTTAGTTCACCTTGGAAGCGAATCAGTGTATCGGGTTCCTCTGGCTAGAACCTCTTTTTAGCCTCACGTACTCCAGCACTTTAGAATGAGCTGGTAGGTGAGCAGGGATACATCTCTGTACCAACTCCACCCTCAAAAAGTGGTTCTCTAGTAAAGACTGTGGTTCTGTATGGAGCCAGGAACACTCATAGAACCGGCATGCTTGGTTCCTGAACTGGTTCTTTAGCTTGATTGAGATTGTGTTGTATACAGTATATATATTAATGGTTCCATGTAGCACCAAAGAGGGCTCTGAACAATAGCAGAACCCTAATTTCAAAAAGGGTTCTATTTAGAACCATATAGAGCACATACTCATATACTGCCAATGGTTGATGGTTCAGTATACACTGATGCTGGGAGGTTTGTCAGCCCACAAATCTGAGATTACTTGTGCATGAATTTGACCAAAACATAATCAGATATTACCAAATATTCCCACTAAAATGTAGAACCCCAGTTCCAAAACGTTGGGCCGCTGTGTAAAATGTAAATCAATACAATGATCTGCAAATATCTTAGAACCATATTTTATTCACAGTAGAACAGAGAACTCACGAGCGGCTTACACATCTGGAAAGGCTCTATCAATGCTGAAGAGTATATAGAGGTTCTGGAACAGCATATGCACGTCTCCTTCAGGAAAGGCCTAGCCCTCCTCAAGGAGGAAGGAGGTGTGGGAGTGCGGGTGTGTTGGGAAGGTGGATAAAGGTGACCAGGATCAATAACTGATGATAAATTTAGACTGATATGATCAATATTTATTGAGCTACACATACAGAAGTCTGTCTCTCAGTATGGCGTCGGGCCGCCGTGTTCGCTAACCCAACACGCCAGACGTCTCGGTATGGAGCTGTAGAGGTTCCTAATGGAGTCCTGTGATAATCCATCCCATGCAGCTTGAACATCCTCACACAGTTCCTGTAGATGGTGCGGTAGGGGTGGAGGTGGAGGGACACCAGGCCTTCTGGACGTGTGACCACAAACCGTTCATCTCGGTGCTGACCACGGTGCCTCCACACACGGATTCGTTGGGCGTCTCCACCAAGACTAAAGCGGGACTCGTCACTGAAGATGACCCGCTGCCATTCTGAGTCACTCCATGACAGTCTGGTACGACACCACTGCAGTCTTTGGTGACGGTGACGTGGTGTTAAGGACAGTCGTGGTAACGGTCTGTGTGCAGGTAGTCCTGCATGGTGCAGCCGTCTGCCGATGGTGCTGCACTAACAGGATGACTCATGGAGGACACCACTGCTCACTGGAGGTCTGTAGTGGTGGTGTTGGGTCGGTCATGTACAGAGATCAGACCCGTCCTTGGTTATGTCCCGTGTGAAGCCGAGGGTGGAACCGTAATCGTTCAGATGTCTCACCATGTCAGTTGTGACTGCTGCTGCATTAGTTAATCTGTTAGCTCCATCTTCTTTTGAAGCAGCTCCTGTTCATCACTTGCTCTTGCACAGTTACCAGGTTTCTAAGCAGCTGTATTCCAAAATATTACCCAACAAAGCGATCAATAAACAGCAGACTGCTGTGCCCAGGCCGCCAGCAGTCGGGGTGCTCTGCGGGCACGGCTCGGGCCAATGGGTCAGACAGGCCAGCACAAGCTTGCCAGCGACCGCAGTCAGCCATTCTCTGGTCTCCAGCGACTACGAATGCTGGCACACCCCTCCTGCTCCGCTGCCGGCCCATGTGTGGACGTCCATCATCTCTAATGCTCCGTGCACATCTCTGCTACCACCCAGAGCTCCGTGGGGGGAATGTGCTGCGGTGCTCCAGTTGTCCTATTATAGCCTTGCCCGCCTGCTTGGAATAAGACGCTGTGGGGACTTGTCACAGGAGCCTTTTGGAAACGGTCAGAATCGGTTGCTAAGGGTGGAGGGCCATCTGCCCATGCCCCTGACCTTCCTGCCTGGGAGGTGAGCGCTAGCAGACAGTAAAAGCTCTCTGGTTCCGTCCCATGTTCTCACTGCTGACACAGCCCCCTCAGGGAGTGCTATGCCCCACATGTGGCACGGGGACTTTCCCCGCAGTGGATGGTATAGTGAGATAAGCACAGAGGTACACTTCTGCTCCATCTCAGCGAGGCTCTGGCTGAAGCCTTCACTGTGTAGTTCTTAGGGTTCTGAAGGGCCTACATCGACACCACACTTCTAAACAAGGTTCTCATTTACAAAGGTTCTCTAGAGGAAGCTTTGGTAGGGAGCCAGAAGTGGCATCAGGCATGGAACCCTTTAGGGAACCTGTTTGGGATTATATCAGTAGTACTGACGGTACTGATGACTGATTGAATAGTCAGTGAACATCCAGCAACTGAAACAGACCTAACCTTACCAGTTGTGGAGATCCATTCCTGGTTCTTGCTTTATCAACCATGTAGTGGTACGTTCTTAGGGTTCTTGGACCTACATTGACCCTACACCCTTTAACAAGGTTCCTATTTACAGGAGTGTTAAGCTTTTGCAGAGCTAAAGGTAGCATCAGCCAAGGAACCCTTTAGGAACCCGTCTTATTAGAACTGTTCCCATCAAATATATCAGTAGTATTGATGGTATTGATGATTGATTGAATAATCAGAGAACCCCAAACAATTCAGGCGGGCACTTTTTGGCACCTTTCCAGATGGCGGGACCCTCTTTTCTGGTGGCATCACTTTTGGTTCTTGCTGAACCCTTTATTAAGTAGTAAGTTCTCAGGGTTCTTAAGGGCCTACATTGAGCCCACACCCTTTAAATGAGTTCCCATTATAAAGGTTCTCCAGAAGAAGCTTTCTAGGGAGTCAAAAGTGGCACCATGCCCGTTGGGGAACCTGTATGACTGTTCCTATCAGTGATATCAGTGGTACTGAATGTATTGATGACTGATTGAATAAGCAGAGGATGCCACACTTAATTATCGATATCTACCCATGTACAACCCTGCCACTAATCCACCACGCCTTAAATAGATCCTTCTGGCACCCCTCCAGACTGCGGGACCCTAAGACCCCGTTTTTGGCACCATTACTTTTGCCCGATCAGCAGAGAGACCTTTCTGTGCTCATTCCGAGCATCCGAGCTTTGCCATGGGATAGATCTGCTGACATATGAAAGGTGTGAGAGAAAGAAGAGCGGGTCGTTACTGTAAGAAATACAGGCTGCTTGAAATAGAGCAGCATAAATAACATGGCCCGGTACAGTAGAGCCGTAAGTAGGGCAGAGTCTCGCCTCGAGTCGGCTGCACAGACCACGAGAGCTGAGATATGATGTACCTGAAACCTATACAAACATATACAGGCCGCTGAGAGGAGGAACCCGAACACCGCGTACGCAGAGGAGAGGGCTCAGGCTAACATGCACGGCTGTGGTGTGAGCGCTAACCAGGCCTAGCCTCTCCCATTGTAATCAGATCCCATTTGCCTCTCGCTCTGCGCTTCAAGTTGTCTGCCACTTGTTGGGATGATGCAAGGGGCTATATTTGACTCGCCTGTTTGCAAGAGACAAATGAGTCACTCGCCCAGCCACCTACACCAAAACAGCCCGAGTGTCCAACCAGGAACACAGGCAACTGGCTCCGGATCGGCGTGAGTAGCTCTGGTCTCTTTGGGGGGCTGACAGGCAGTAAGCGGACAGTAATAGCACTTATGCCCCCCAAAAACCAAAATAGCAGATGACCGTTTCCATTTCATCTGCCTGCCACCGGACACCAGCTGCCGCTCACCGGCCCCTGCTCATGCTACTACTGTGTTTGGGCTCCTGCGTTTGCTGGGGTAGGCTGCGCTTCTCTCCGCTCTCCACCTGCGCCTGGATTTCCTCCTTATCCTTCAGTCTGCCGGCTCCGTATGACACACAGGGCTCTTCTGTAACTTGCTAGTCGGTGCTAACTCCGCACGGTGTCTCCAGCCGGGGCTTCTAGGAGAGGAACTCCAAGGAATTCTCTCTAAAGCCCGTCATGGATTTGTGGAGGGAGGGGATATGGAGACTCGGGATGTGAAAGGTAAATCTAACATGCTTATCTTTGGTGTTCATGATGATTGCCTGATTGAACACCTTTCAGGATGTATGTCCATAGTTCTTAGCACCTCTGTTCTTTGTTCCGAGGCCTTCCGTGAGGCTCTAGATAAGAACTATGGTTGGTAGACAGTTGGGAGCTGGATTCATTGATAAAGGGACCAATTCCTGGACCGGGACTGAGCTCTGTGTACCATTCTAAATAGAGGTTTGAATGGAGCTCAAAGGAAAAGACTAGGCTTAATCCCGGTCCAGGAACTGGTTGTCCAGAAAAGTGATCCAATAATCTTCATAAATGGGTTTAAATTCCCAATATATATATTCCCCAAACGTTCTGTATGTTGTTTTACATATATACACATATCTGCCAGGACTAAACTTTATTTCTAAGAATTTAAAAATGACTGACAATTCCATAATGTTCCAGAATTACCTGGAATCACTGGGATACATCTGTAATTAAATGATTTTTTAATGAGGGTTTTCAGGGCTGTAGTTACTGTAGTCCTTAGTTACATGTAAATAACAGATGGAGGGAAATCATCCAGACGGCAAGCTGATATGAAATTATGAGCACTGGAAAAAAGTGGTGGCGTCCAAATCATCTTGGCTACTGGCTTGCTTCATGGTTCATAAATTTCTCCAGGGATTTGTCCTTGGTCAGCACTGGAGTTCTGTCAAGTTACCCAACATTCTAAATACCAGCTGGAGGCCAGGCCCGGCAGACTGGAGCGCTGTATGTTGCTACGGTGGTTGTGGTCCGAGTTAGAGGGCGATAAGCGTGGATGGACCTGTAGATGGTTGTTGAGGTTCTTTTAGCTTGATTAGCACACAGTGGAGATATGTTCAGAGAGGGTTTGTTGGGTTGGTGGGCGGTGTTTTTCCGAGGCACACAACATGGCCAAATACATACGATCCAGTGCTGACATGCCGGGTCAGGAAATAAGGCCACTTCGGACCACAGGACTGAACCTGTGGGTACACGGTGTAAACGTTTAGCTATTTTAGCTAAGCCAAGGCATTGAAATGGCTGGTGCTTATCTTCATGCTTCTAGTCATGACTGGCGCACATGGCTTGTGTGTTGAGAAAAGCAGAAAGGCATCCGCCCTCCTCTAAAAATAGCCCGTGTTTGGCATGCTGTATTTCTCTTCACTGTACTTATCCACATGGTGGCTAACCAGATACCTTAAAGGAAGGCTAGATGCTCTGAAGGGAAGCCTACATCTGTGAAATCATGTCTCTTTCTGATGTTGTAGGAGAGCGCTGAAATTCTGGTCATGGCAACCCGAGAGCTGGCATCAGCCTGAAGAACAGAGGACTACACACTCATCATGAACTGCCTGGACAAACGACATGTGAGCCATAAGGCCAGCACGCAGCACCTCGGCTACCTGGACAGCTTTATGGATGAGACGGATCGAGAGGTCATGAACCTCACGGACCGTGCCTTTAAGAGCCTGTGCATCGGAGATGAGGCCATCTACAACGACTCGGAGTTCTCACCGTCGCCGGTGAGCTGCCACAAGCCGCTAGCAGAGGAGGTGGCCGTCAAGAAGCCTGGAGCTAACCCCCCCAACGGTGTGAACGAGGCACAATGGAAACTTAACAAGGGTTCGTCACTCTTCTCCGCATTCATGGCTAAGAAAAACGGAGAGGCCACCAAAAAGACAAATGGGGACTCGTGGGACAAATCGGCACTGCTTAGCATTCAAAGAGAACTGTCTGAATTTTCCTCAGGCTTTCAGAACCATCTTGCAGACGGACATGCTTCCCAGGTCAGGAATCATCTGAAATCCTCGGAAAAGAGCAAGGACACAACGACACAGTCAGGGAAGCCCGCCAAGAGTAAACACAGCAAATCCAGTAAGCTCCGAAAGCTGAATTCCAAAAACTTCTTCCTCCACAGCGAATTCAGCCCATTCCAGTCCTGGAGGGACCTAAACAAGTTTCCTTTCGGACTGGAGAAGATGGAAATATTCGAAAGCAGCGGCCCACCCGAGTGGTACGATTCCCCACTCTACAAAAAGCTAACCATGTCACACAGACTGCATGTTCCAGAGTCAAACAAGGAGGAGAAATCCCAAAACATCCCGCTTCCAACTCTTCAGGACAAGCCTGAGCCTGAGCTACCACAACCGGCACCACAGACTTTAACGGCAGTGCCTTTGGAGGCAGAGATCCGCACTAAGACTCAGCCTCAGACTCAGCCTCAGACTCAGCCTCAGACTCAGCCTCAGACTAAGGTTTTGGTGCCATCCTCTGGATCTGAGCAGAGGTGTCAGTCTGAAGGGGACCACTCTGCCCCCTGGAGGAAAAACCGAAACAGGGCGAAGAGTGCGATCCCTGTTGGTCAGCCTCATTTCAGCTCTTTTTCCTCTGAACAGACAAAAGCTGGAGATGAAGGTGTGTTCCAAATCAAGAAGGAGGTCAGGACAATGGAGGACCAGGCCTCCTCAAGTTCAACTCCGTTTAGCATCCTGCAGCTGCTAACTCCGGTCATACCCTCCAGGCAGGGAACAGGAAGCTCCGAGGTCCTCCAAGCTGTTAGCTCGACACTTGATCTACCACCCCTCCCTGAAACAGAGATGCGCCCCTCGCCTGAGATCAAACGAGAGGGCTACAAATCCATGGCATCGAGTCTGCTGTTTAACCTCAAGGACAACAGGAAGCGGGTCAAGGCCATGTACAGTCCACCAAAGTTCAAAGGTGTTGATTCAGCAGACCAAAACAAACTGTCTCCTCTGATTGAGCAGGTCACCACCAACAAAGCCGAGGACGATCCTGACGCCAAAATCACGTCACCTGTTCATCAGAAAGTCCATGCGTCCCCAGCGTGTCTTTCTCCAGAGAACGCAGACCAACAAACCCCTCAGAATGGGGGTCTGCCGGATGATTTCCTGGCTCTAAGTCTACTGCAGTCTGGAAACAGAGGCTCTCCTATTAGACCCCTGAAGTCCAACAAGAGCAAAGCCACATACCCGTCTTTAAATCTGTACCGGAAAGCCAATCCTGACCATAAAGCCATGAGTGGAGCTGATTCCCATCCTGCTGCAGATGAAAGCTCTAAGCAGGGACGGAACCCGGAGCACACACCTGTAAAGAACGGTAAAGAACAACAAAGACAACCTAGCAACCCCACTGACAATACAAGAGACAGCGCTCAGGCCAAAGCTGACAGAACCACGGGAGACGTACGGACTGATAAGTATCCCCCTGCGGTTCTAAAAAAGCTCAGATCAGAGGCGCTGGCACATTCAGGTAGCAGAAATCAGGACAAACAGAACACAGAGGACATGAGGAAGGTAGAACCCAAACCCGCCAAAGATCAGGAGGGTTCTAAAACGGAGCCAAAGGCTAAGCATCTATTTTCAGCAAGGCAGAACAACTACATCAAAAACCAGAGATACAGGAGCGTAGACGATGAGCGTGAAGGTGTACGGGGTGGAGACGGGGTAGCTTCTGCAGGGGATAAGGAGAGTGAGGTACTCTTGAGGAACTCAGGAAGTTCAGAAGGGAGGGAGGAGAGGAAAAGTAGAACGGATGTAGGCGTGCTTAAAGCGAAAGACACAGGCGACGGAAAGCCAGAAGCTGGAAATGACCAGTTCGGGGTAAAAGACTACACCAGCGTCTTGGCTGCTTACCGAGGAGCCAGGAACGAGGCCCAGTCTATGAGAGGAAACACTTCTGCCAAAAGAGCTCTGTTTGCCACAAAGGAGCAGGTGCTCACCAAGACGGCGGGAGCTCCTAAGAAGGAGAGCAGGGTAATGGATAAGTATGAGCTAGCGAAGGCTGCCCTGGAGGAAGTGATAGCTGAGCGGGAACAGAGAAGAACGCAAACAGGCACCGCGGAGGACGAGGTTAAGGGGGGGCGAGGTTTGCAGGAAGACTACAAGCAGGTGAGCATGTCAGCATCGAGACGGCGGGACAGAAGTGCGACAGAAGACAGGAGCGGAGGAGGTCATAAGGGCAGTTCTGATTTTAAACCTAGAAGCCAAATTGTTCAAAGTATGCCAGGAAGGGATACCAAACATGGTGAAGGTCATGTGGCCGAGGTAAATTTAGCCCGGCCCTGTAAGCAGGAAGGTGCTGCCGAGTCCCGCCAGCATGCAGCCGGACAGATAAAATATACAGAGGGAGACAGATCTGGCAGACACCGACGACAAAGCGAGGCTGATAATGTCATGGCTCTGGATAAGGTAACTGAACATAAAGAGCCTAAAAATACAGGCCTCGTGAAAGAGGGCGCAGGGGACCCTCAGAGCCACCGGAACGCTCGGAAGAGCAAACCTGAGGTTCCTCCGAGAAGAGGCAGAGCGAACTCTGAGGACGGTTTAGAAGCTGACAGATCCGTCCAAAACCAGGAATCAGTCACTCAAGAGGTCAACAGAGCGAAAATGGCCATACCAAAGGACCGGGGACCGACGAGAGGACATGTCTCAGCCTTGAAGGAAAGATTTGACCGAGAGAAAGGAGTGCACAGCATGAACGTTCCAGACAGTGCGACCCAAGCGGAGGGTGATTCCCAGAGGGATAAAGCCAAACAAAAGGTGTCGAGTGTTTCAGAGAGAGCTCCTGCACTGGAAGGTCCACCAGCCAGCCGTCATCTTGAAGGAGCAGGGCCAAATCCAGACCAGGAATCTGACAAGAACTCAGTACTCCCAGAGAGGAAGGAGGAAGACAGGAAGTGTGATCATGCTCAAGATATGGAACGTGACTTGACAAGAGAGAAAGAGGATGTGAATGAAAAGGAAAGTGAAAGTGCTTCGGAGGTTTTACAGGAACCTGATGCCAATCAAATCCAATCCAAAGACTGTCGGAAAAGCCCTGCCAAAGAGTTTTCAGGTGGAGCCTCTGGAAAACCGGATGCAGGAAAGGTAAAACCTGAGAGTGACCTTCAAAGTCAAGGTCATGCAGAGATACCCGAAACCTCAGAGACTGATAACTCTGGCAGCATCGTCGTTTATGACATTCTTAAACAATCGGAATCTCCGGTGGGTGATAGGGAATCAGACCAAGGGGATGGACCTTCAGCAGAGGAGTCCTCCCTTTCACACATACCAGAGGAGGTCCTACCTCAGCCTGAAGGTGATCAGACAAGTCAAGCAGGCAAAGGTGATGGGAACGTGGAGCAAAAGACTGACCGGGTGGTTTCACCTCCAAGCAATCTGGAAAAGAGAGGATGGGTGCGCTGTTTAATAGAGTCGGCTAAAACTCTATCCCCGGCATGCCAGTCCAATACGTCCTCTCCTACGATGGGGAAGCCGGCCTTGTTCAAGGTCAAGGACAACACATTCAACGCCTCCCCTGTTACCAAAACCGTAAGACCTATCCTGCACAAAACTCTCTCAGAGATCTGCCAACCATGGTCCCCTAGGGGAAGCTTAAGCGGGTCTGAAAAGGGTGAGGACCACTTCAAGGACTGTGTGGAAGTCCAAAGTCCGACGATACTGTCCCCAACTCCACCTTCCACCCCTGTCACAAGCCCTGAACCCAACCAGTCCTTGCATCTCCTACTCCCTTCAACCTCTCTAGTCCCCACAGGCAGGAAGGAGATGGACAGTCTCGCGGTGCCTGAAGACGATGAGATGGGATCTGCCGTGAGCTCTGTTTCCGAAGGCATAGAGAGCTGTGGTACAAGCACAGGAGATACCGTGGAAGAGACTGTGTCCATCACCGCACCTACAGAAGGTACCGAGGGATCGAAGGAACCAAGCGAGAGGTCTGAGTCTGTCTGCAGTGGCACTGATAATCAATCCCAGAGCAAGCCTCCTGCCGTCCCTCCGAAAACGGAGAAAGCCCTGCGTCGTGCCATGAAGCTGACCACAAGGAGGATCCAGAAAGCGGAGCAAACCAAAAGCAAGCCGGAGCGCAAAGGCCGGAGCGGCGAGAAAAGTGCTCATCACAAACACGAGAGGAGACATCACAGCATAGACGTGAGCCGCAGAGCGCAGACAGACCAAGGCCCCGGAGAAAACCGCGACGACAGCCTCCTGCCGAAGACTCACCGAAGCCTACCGGAGAGTCGCAGTAAGGAACAGGAGCGTGACCGCAATCGGAGCAGGAGCCACCACGCAGCACAAAACAGCATCAGCAAAGAGCAAACAGAGGACAGAGCCCAGCTCCATGTCCAAAGGAATGGCGATTCCGAAAGACTGGGTCGTAGCAGCGCCAAACACCTGCCTGATAAGCTGGACCGCAGGGCTCAAAGCCTGGACAGAGTCCTGGCCGATAAACTCGAACTCTACAAAACGGACAGTGAGCCTTCAAAGACTCTCCATGCTCCAAGGAGAGCTCCTTTGCGTCAAAGCAGCATGGAGCATGCGTACGCTTCCAACATTGTAACTCAGTCTTTCCCAATGACCCAGCGGAAGCTTCTGCAGGATCCGGATTCCGGGCAGTATTTCGTGGTGGACATGCCGGTGCAGGTGAAGACAAAAACCTTCTTCGATCCAGAGACAGGAAGCTACGTCCAGCTCCCAGTCCAGTCTCCCGACGGTTCGGTACCACAGGCGCAGTCCATGGAGGTCGTGAATGCGCCCTCGCTGGTGCTATATCACGGCTTCGTTCCGGTGCCCGTCTCGGCCGTACCAGCGCAGAAGTCCTCCTACAGCTTAGGGTCTGTTGTGAGCCCTGATGACTTTGAACCCAGTGAGATGGATAGGCACGAGGACGTTTACCAGAAACACAAAACGCCGGGGCGGCCCTACCTGGAGACGGCACACGTACCACACAAGCACTTAGCAGAGGAAGACATTGATGGAGTTCGATGAAAATGGACACTATAGACCAAACGGATGGTCTGGAAGCTGAGTGTGTCTGGATTCAGGCATGTAGACTGTATGTTCTGATGAGTATAGCTGACGAGCCGTGGCATGCTGGTACGAGGCGGGGTACCTGTGTGTGCTCCATGTGTAAGTATCTGATGATCACTCGTGTAAATGTTTCACTCTGACTGAAGTAAGGTCACTAGTTCCCCCACTGCCTGAGGCACTGGCTGTTTGGTAATGAGGTTTAGACTGGGCTGCTGTGCAATCGTGAGAATAGCGCTTGGCGAGGTCGTTTTGATACAGGTTGTATTTTAATTACTTTTGCAGATAAAAGGATGCACTGACAAACGACGTGGACACATAGTTGCTTTGTATGTCTTAACTGGCATATCAAATCGGCCACGAATGCGATTTTTTTGGAGTGTATTTTGGAATGAATGATAGAGTTCAAGAGCTGTTGGCTTTATACGATGTAAACCATTCCAATAAAAGCATCTCAATCAACACAGACTGTGTTTAGTGCTGCCCTGTGATTACTGAGGAACCTTAAATATCGACTATCTACACCCCCTGTCCCCTCCATCAGCTCCACCCTCCGTACAGGACACTCTGTAGGTGTACAGGTCCAGACTGTAGTCCATCTGTTTCTCTGTGTCCTGTATTACCCTGTTCTTCAATGGTCAGGACCCCCACAGGACCCCCACAGAGCAGGTAGTATGTGGGTGGTGGATCATTCTCAGCACTGCAGTGACACTGACGTGGTGGTGGTGTGTTAGTGTGGGTGGTGCTGGTGTGAGTGGATCAGACACAGCAGTGCTGCTGGAGTGTTGAGACACTGTGTCCACTCACTGTCCACTCTATTAGACACTCCTACCTTGCTGCTCCACCTTGTAGATGGACAGTCAGAGACTATAGCTCATCTGCTGCTGCACAGTGCAGTGTTGGTCCTCCTCTAGTCCTTCATCAGTGGACACAGGACGCTGCCCCACAGGACGCTGCCCCACAGGACGCTGCCCCACAGGACGCTGCTCACAGGTAGCTGTTCACAGGATGCTGCCCCACAGGATGCTGCCCCACAGGACGCTGCCCACAGGACGCTGCTCACAGGATGCTGCCCCACAGGATGCTGCCCCACAGGACGCTGCCCACAGGATGCTGCTCACAGAACGCTGCCCCACTACCCTCTGCCTTCTCCTCTACCACTCTTCCCAGTGACCACACTCACACTGCTTTCAGTTAACAGCTTTATTCACTCCCATGTGGGCTAATCTATTCCAACACTCCACAGCTTCTACAGACAGACAGACGAGTACAGTACAGGCCAAAAGCCCCAGACGGACAGTGGAGGGTTCAGTGGCAGCCACAGCTGCCCGCCACCATGTCGTCGTACTGTTTGAGCACGACGTTCTCCTCGTCGTCGAAGTACAGCAGGCTGATGGGGTGAAGCGCGTCTGGAACGCAGCACGGTCGCTCCACCTTGTTTGAGAGTTTTAATGCCTCCACGATGGACTGAACGATGGCGTGGTTGCTCGCTCGCAGGCTCCCGCCTAGTGGAAACGGGCAGGATCCCACACAGTGGTAAGCGTTGTAGCCTTTGGGTGATATTATCCACCCGGACCAGCCGATCTTAGCGAAGTCCACGTAGAGAGGCGCTCGCTGACACGTCACAAACGGCTCGTGGTCAGGCAGCGATCGGGCAGTGCTCCTACGGGTACGCCGCACAGCCTGGCGAGAGAGTTTGGACTCCAAGACCCAGTCCAGGGGCGATCCACTGTTCTGACCTGAGGGGTAATAGACAGATACAGTTTACACAGTTAACTACTGAGCCAGCTTGGGCTGTGGAGAGCAGTATGAAGAAAGCTCCACCCTGCAATGTTTTCTAACCCAGGGTTCCTCAACCAGACCAGGCAGGGGTTTGTAGTAGGCCAGAAACCTCATATATAACCATGTTAGGTTTATTAATATTCATATATACAGTATGAATATTATTGTACACATGTACACATTAAAGCCACACAGTAGCAGAAGGCTAATTTAACACCTTTAGTTTGAGACAACATCGCTACGCCGCTAACTAGCCCCGGCTGGAGAGGCTACTTGGGGTGCAGCTCCCTGGGTTGGATTTGGGCATATCGTATTTTCTCCTCTGACAGATTTCTCTGAGAAACTGTAGGTATAAAAGTTGATGCTAGGATTTTGGTGGACGGCCATGTTTTGTAGCTGTGGGCCTTTGGACGGAAAAGGTTCCCAGTTCTAGCCTGTAAGGGCTTGACCTGGTGGTCACTGTCTGTTGGGTTTTTCTTTTCCCAGTCACTAGGGGGCAGTGTTAACCCTCTGGTTTAATACTGAGAGGGAGAAGAAGAAGAGAGAGTTTGAGATGTTCTTCAAGCGTGTTCCTCCAGGCCCGTGTTGGGGGAGGCCATGTCCTTTGGCTCAGTGTAAGTACCATATTTGGAAGTTTTGTTGAGTAGCTTTAGATTCCGTAGCCGTATTCAGGCTTCGGCTGTTTAAGGGCCCTCACCTGAGCGTCCGCGGCCGTCTTCAGAGTAGATAACCAAATAGGCTTGGTTTTCTTCTGACCTCGTTACTCCTCCTGTTGGTACAGTCGTCTCAAACCACTGACCCGATGGCAACGTCGAAACAACCAGAATGCCGTTATTGGTGCCGCTGTTGAGGATCCATTTGGTCGCCTGTTTGGAACATGAACACATCGTCAGTCGTATACACCGCTGTTATGTACCGTACTGGTGTTTCCACAACCCCAATGTTAATGCTTACTGGGCTTACTGGGTCACATTTCTGTTTAGCTACCTTCTCCAACATGTCAAATAGGGACAACTATCCAATATCCGTCCAGTGTTTTTATTTTTAGATCATTAATAGAGCTGTATCTTGAGAATTTGAGTACTCTAATTATCAGTAAAGCTAAAGTGACTCCAACACCCCTAGGTGAATACACACCCCCATGAGGGGATTAACCCTTCGTAGAGCTGGTGGACGTGGATGGAAATACTAGACTATCAAACCAGCAGTGGGGTCAGAGGGATGACCGTGTCTCCACCCTCCCTACCGTACATGACAGCCGTCACAGAAACAAACAGTTACCTACTGTGCTTGTGACGTTGAACACCTCCCATCCTGTGGTGTTCATGGGCACCAGCCGTGAGGCTATCAGGTTTCCTCTCCAGGGTTTCACCCTGCCATCCAGCACCTCGTACAGGTCCACCTGCAGTGAGGACACAGTAGAACCAGAAGTCATGTGATCTCAGTATGTAGATCGATCATGAAGGGGTGTTACCTCATGGGACGTCCTGGGAATGCCCACCCCTGTATAGGCTGTGAGGTGTTACCTTGTGGGTTGAGCACTGGCCAGTGTACGCATGGCAAGGTGTTTGAACGAGGCATGTTGGTGGGTGCCAGAAGGGTGGGACGTTCATGGAGCCTAGTCCGAGGAGTCACGGTACCAGTTGTTCGGTGCTGATGGTGGGGTTCTTGTTGAGCAGACCCCATAAAGCCATGGACCCCGGTTGTCAACAAGGCACCGTGCAGGCTGGTGGTGAACCGTGTTCTCATGGCATGGGTTGGGTCCACTGGTCCATCCAAACACGTCATTGACTGGCACCGCTATGTTTCGCTGCTTGGTGACCGCTTGCAGCCCTTCATGGACTTCATGCGCCCCCCAGTGGTGGGATGTTCCAGCAGGACCCAAGCTGTCCAGAACTGGTTCGAGGATCAGAGTTCTGATACGGGATGAGCCCAGTCAGGATATTCCACGATCATGCCTCGTTCAAACTCGAGTCTCCTTTCCATGAGCACGCTGGCCGGAGCTCCACCTCACTCACAGCTCATACAGGTGTGGACGTTCCCAATCCGTCCCCTGTGGGAACACCAATGCATAGTCAGTTTCCTCACTGATGTCACATGACCTTGGAATGTCAGTGTGACAGAGCACATGGTCATGAACAGTAGCTGGTAAATAGTATTGGCACCTCTTTTAGAGGGGTTGTTTCGGACCTAGGGCCACTTGCTGTGTGGAATGTTTGGTCAAGTGTGAAAGCTGTTTCCAAATCTGGGAGCGCTTCAGAGACCTGAGTGGTCTGGAATCCACTTCCAGAGAGCTGTGGATGGAGGCTATCCACTATCCTGCAGGTGGGGTCACATAGTGGTTCTGTTTTTTGACCCTTTGATTTTCTGTCCCTTGTCAAGTTTTGCGATGGCTGGAGACGTGATGGTGTGGACATGATGAGGCTACTGTTTTGCGAAACTGCATATAGAAAGGTGAGGGATGGAATTGCCCAGGTGATTCACAGGTGAGGGAATTCTTTTGCGTGAAAGCAAACTAGCAATAATAAGCCCCTCCCCCAAACAAACCCAGAACCAGTCCTGGGTATTCAAGCATTCAGGGGCAAGTGTTAAAGTGCCCTCTTGTTTCCCACCCCGCCCTTTTCACCCCGCGTTGCTCACTTGCAGCTGAACTCAGAGTTTCAGCTTTTCATTTGGCGACGAGAATGGCCACTAGGGGGCAGCAGGGAGAGGCTAATTGGTCAGTTTAGTGTTGACCTGTGTGTTGTAGCTTGGTGAGGGTGGAGCTCACACCGCTGGTCAGTCAGAATCAGGAAGTCATCAGAGTTTTTGGGATCTTACCTTATAAAAATGATGCCCCATCCAAAATGGCTGGGCATGCCGGAACCATCGGAGCTCCGCTTTGGTGACCCTTTCCCCCCGACTGAACGACGTGAGGTTGAAGAAGTGAAATGCCCCGTTGGACTGCGCTGCAGAAAGGAGGAGCCACACAGAGTTCGTCTGTCCAGTCCTGTTCGGATCTGTGTTTATGTTCTAATGGAGAGGTAAGGTACGTACCTGCAAAGCTCCTCACCACGTTTCCACCCAGCCCCTGTCTGACTCCACCTGAGTCCACCATCGCTGTGTACAGCTCCCTCATGAACGGAGGGACCTTACTGTGCTGCACCTCCTTCAGCTGGAGTGGCTCCTTAAAGCCGGGCTTCTTCAGCACTTCTAAAAACCAGAAACAAAGTAGAAGCAGATACTGGTACCAGAACCTCAGTAGAACCTCTTAGACCCTCTATTAGCTCAGGAACCGGATAGAACCTAACGGTTCTCGTTGGCCTAAAATGAAATGCTAAATCAGAACAGGAGCTGATCAAAAAGGTGAAGAAATTAAACAAACAAACAAAAAACAAACAAATAAATAAATAAATAAATAATAGAGTATATAGAGTAAATAATTACTTCAAATAACAGAGTAAAAATAGAGTATCAGGGTCAAATCACACGTCCTGAGGATTTTCTAATTGCAGTTATACTGTTATATAATAATAATAATAATAATAATGGTTACTAATAAACTATAATGAATAATATATATAAATATTATATGTAAAATATTGTAGGTAATATAAATATAGGAGTCAAAAACAAATAAAAATAAAGTGAAAATCACCTAAAACTGAACTGAATAAGTTGAAGTGAATAAGACTTTTAAAGAAATGATATCCTGTTAGATGAAGTTGTGATATTTTTGAAAGTTGATTTTAGTGAGTTATGTTTTCTCATCATACTGTTGATTTTCACTACAGTGAGAGAATGTGTCTACTGAAATCCCTTAAAACGAGTAAAAAGTCTAGAGATCAGTAAAATCATAATTACACTTTAATCTCAGAATGAAAAAATAGAAGTTTAAATTATAGAATATATATTTTGTGTAACTGCATTTTGTAGAGCTAAAGAGACAACAGAGAAACTTTATAGTTTATAAACAGAACTGTGATGTAGAGTTTCTTGTATATGAAAACACACAGGGAAACGTTCGTCCCAACTTCCCCCGTACAGCGCTGTGTATGAACTAGGAGAAGCTCCCTGAACAGGAGGTGTTCCCTTAGATTCACCTAGACCATCAACAAAACTCACAACTTCCTCCCCAACACAGAACCTCCTCACCAACACAGAACCACCTCACCAACAGAGAACCTCCTCCCAAACAGAGAACCTTCTCCTGAACACAGAACTTCCTCCCCAACACAGAACCTCCTCACGAACACAGAACCACCTCGTAAACACAGAACCTCCTCCCAAACAGAGAACCTACTCCCCAACACAGAACCTCCACCCCAACAGAGAACCTCCGTCGCAACAGAGAACTTCCGCCCCAACAGAGAACCTCATCCCAAACAAAGAAACCTCCTCCCGAACACAGAACCTCCTCTCAAACAGAAAACCTCCTCCCGAACACACAACCTCCTCCCAAACACAGAACTTCTTCCTGAACACAGAACCTTCCCACAGGGAACAGAACTTCCTCCCAAACATAGAATGTCCTCCCATACCCATACACAGAACTCCCTCACAAGGACAGAACCTCCTCCCCAACAGAGAACTTCCCCACAAACACAGAACCTCCTCCCAACTGTAGAACTTCCTCCCAAACACAGAACTTTCTCCCGAACACAGAACCTCCTCCCGAACATAGAACCTCCTCCCCAACAGAGAACCTCCTCCCCAACAGAGAACCTCCTCCCCAACAGAGAACCTCCTCCCCAACAGAGAACTTCCCCACGAACACAGAACCTCCTCCCAAACAGAGAACCTACTCCCCAACACAGAACCTCCTCCTCAACAGAGACTCTCCTCCTCAACAGAGAACCTCCCCCTTAACAGAGAACCTCCCCCTTAACAGAGAACCTCCTCCCCAACAGAGAATCTCCTCCCTAACAGAGAACCTCCTCCCAAACATAGAATGTCCTCCCATACCCATACACAGAACTCCCTCACTTCCTCCCCAACAGAGAACTTCCCCATGAACACCGAACCTCCTCCCAAATGTAGAACTTCCCTCCAAACACAGAATTTCCTAACAAACAGAGAACCTCCTCCTGAACACAGAACTTCCTACCAAACACAGAACTTCCTCACACATACACCGCGACAGGTTTCCCCCACCTGTGCTAGTGAAGGGGTGTGGTTCTCCTGAAGCAGCATCCTGGAGAACTCTAAAGGCGAGAACAGAGAGCAGAGCAGTGGTCAGCAGGGTCATTGCTGGGTGCCGAGGTGCTGAAGGCGGTGACCGTGTGCTCGGAGCGTCCCCTGATGTGTGTGTGGCGGTGTGAGGCTCGTCTGCTCGGGGGCGGCAGTTAACACACCGATAAATTAGCCTTTTGTGTCACATGGGTTTGTGTGCTCACTGTGTCAGACCACTGACCGACCCAGCAGACACGACCAGCACAGCCCTCGTACCTGCTGCAGGTGAGAGATCAGACGAGAGATCAGGCGAGAGTTCAGGAGTTAGATCAGACTAGAGATCAGACGAGAGATCAGGAGTGAGATCAGGAGTGAGATCAGACGAGAGATCAGACGAGAGATCAGGAGTAAGATCAGACGAGAGATCAGACGAGAGATCAGACGAGAGATCAGGAGTGAGATTAGATGAGAGATCAGACGAGAGATCAGACGAGAGATCAGACGAGAGATCAGGAGTGAGATTAGATGAGAGATCAGACGAGAGATCAGACGAGAGATCAGGAGTGAGGTCAGACGAGAGATCAGGCAATAGATCATTAAGTTTATTTCCAGATATTGATCTGATAGGCAGAGCTGTTCCCAGTGGTGGTGAAGGTAACCAGACGTCCCCCTCTAAAAGCTCCCTCACAGAAAGTTCCTACAGGAGGTGGTTCTGAATACGCTGCCTGATGTCTGAGACGCTGTTTATGATAGTGTGGAGAAGATCTCAGCCTTAAACTCCATTCATGGTGGAGGGATACATGCTGCAGGGCGCTGTGAGGCCAAATAGTCCCCCAAAGGAACTTAGTATTTCCAGGTTTTCCAGATTTTCATCATCAACATTCCATACACACTCAGAAGACACGTGTAGGTTCACTGGTGGTTCTAGATAGTCGATGAAGAGTCTATATATGTGTCCTAGACATGGAGAACCCTGGCTCCCATCACCACCACTGTACAGAACCTCTTCACCACCACTAGTGGGTGGGGGGTTGTGGGCCCGAGAGTGGCGTCAGTGGATGATGCTGCGTTGGGCCGTTTGCTGTGTGTTATCTGTGTGCAGTCAGGTTCCCCCTCAGAGTGTTGGGTAAACTCAGGAATACAGCGCTGACGCACGACACCACGTCGGTCCGCCCACAGCAGCTCAGAGCCATGAGGGATTTTCCCTGCTGCCCCCCCAGCACACCCCACCCCCCTGCAGGAAAAATGAGGGAGCAGTTTCTGTACTGATCACTAAAAGAAGGTCTCTGATTGGTTATCTACCTCACAGCCCTGAACCAACACCGTCACATGTGACATAAGCAGTGCTGAGAATGATCCACCACCCACATAGTACCTGCTGAGGCCGTGATCAGGCGTATTAGAGTTCAGCAACTGTAATAATAATAATAATAATAATAAATAACATAATAATAATAATAATAATAATAATAATAATAATAATAATAATAATAATAATAATAAATAGCATAATAATAATAATAATAATAAAATAATACAATAATAATAATAATAATAATAATAATAGTAATAATAATAATAATACAATAATAATAATAATAATAATAATAATAAAATAATACAATAATAATAATAAACAACAACAACAACAATAATAATAATAATAAACAACAACAATAATAATAAATAATATAAAAATGAGAAATTAAATATAATAATAAAATATGCTATATATTTTAATGGTTACTGATGTGGATTTGTCTTCAAAATTTTAATTTCAAATGTTAAAAATATTGTGGTCCCAGTTTCCGTTCCTGCAGCAGTAAATTAAATTAAATTAAATTAATGAAACACTTTCTGCTGCGTCTTCCATGACAACTCCTGCTCCCGCCACTAGATGGCACCATCGACCAACTAAAGTCTGATGAGGAGAACAGAGCCGCTTCAGGATCAGGAGCTCATGAAGTCCGCCCTAATGCCCTGGTGTGAAGGTCCACTTCAGCTCACATACCCATCAGAGGGTCCGGTCTGGTCACTGGTCAGCTTCTACACCTCTGACGGATTTAGCCAGGCTCCGCTGCTCAACCCGAACCTTTCTGGGCTGGGAATTGCAGTTTTGGGCTCGTCGGTTCGGATCACAGTACGACGCCGCTGCATGTGTTCTCAATAGAAAGTTCTTTAGGGAACCAGAGAGGTGGTTCTCCTACATCATCACTCCAAAGATCATTCCCTGGAAATCTTTAGACTGCAAACACACAATCAGCGGCGCTGGCCCTCGGTTCGGACCTCCTGTGGTATGGAGCGCTGAGCAGATGGAAGGAATTAGGGTTGTGGAGAGCGGAGCTGTTGTTCTATTAGATGCGTGGAGGGAAAATACAATTACTGCTAAAGTGGAAACACACCACCAGGGGATCAGCTGAGCCCCGGGCCCGCACGCCTGTGGGCCGGCGTGATGGAGCTTTCTCTGACCCCGGGGGCGCGGTGCTGAGCAGGGTGTTGGGGTTAAAGGCACCGGGAGCAGCTGCTGAATTCGTTCTGATTCTGTCTGATCTGTGATGAGTTTCTCGCGGCCGGTTCCGTGTATTCACCAGCATGTGTGATCAGTACCAGCTGATGGTCCAATGAGCTCCTAGTTTAGTGTGAGAGTTCCGAGCAGGGAAACGGGCTCCATGTGTTCCTCTGTTCTAGCAGTACAATAGATCTACACTACACTCCCCCGGAACTCTAGAACCTCTGACTGGAGTAGAACACCATCCGGGTATCTCCGGTACACCATGAAGACAGCTCCACCTGTACTCTAGAACCTCTGACTGGAGTAGAACACCATCCGGGTATCTCCGGTACACCATGAAGACAGCTCCACCTGTACTCTAGAACCTCTGACTGGAGTAGAACACCATCCGGGTATCTCCGGTACACCATGAAGACAGCTCCACCTGTACTCTAGAACCTCTGACTGGAGTGTGCTGGTCCAGCTCCTGCTCTGCTTCGCCGCTGATCTCTCCTCTCATTTGGGAATGCTAGCTCTTTACTTGAGACCTAAAGGACCTAAGAAGAGGAGGACAGGGAGGTGCAGAGTTCAGTTCCAGTGTTGAGGAACGCTGGAAGGAGTATTTGGAATTCCAGTGAGTGAAGCGTGTTAATAGGTTTACCTGAACGCAGGTTTAGTTTCCCACCTCTGATCCGAGATCCAGATGAAAGCCGGTCTGGGTACAGTGTGGTCCGGCTGCTCCAGGCTCTGTACCCCCTTAGAGCCACTGTCTCCTCGGAACCATGAAGCCGGGACATGGAATTAGCATGTTACAGTAAGACGATATTCCCCCCTTAAGGCCTTACGGTCCCTGGAATTCTCAGGGAGCGCATCTGGCTTCAAGCAGCTTTCTCCGCACGGCAGACGGATCAGCGATTACAGCCACACGCTCTGGTTTATTTAGCTTTGCAGCGTGGCCGTGTTTGGACAGCGCCACACACCTTCCAAACCCTCTCAACACTTTCTGTGGACCGGAGCAGACGTGCCGGACCTGACTCCAGACTCTTTTCCTTCACTGGCTCTCGCTGTGGTAGCCGGATCTACCGTTCCCTGGGAGACGCTGCCTGGTGCGGATGAGAAATTCCCTCGGTTTATTTCTCCTTCTGGGTTTTTGGAAGCTGTGTGACAAGATGCTGACTTCAGATCTTGAAGTATTGACCTGGATTATTGGAATGTTGACGGGTGGTGTAAAATACGACTCCAGTTTTTTACTTTGCGTCTCGAAATAACTCAGAATTCCGACATTCCAAATTTCTGCGCCGTGTTTTAAAATAATGGCTTGTGTTGGTGATGAACTGACTGACCATGTTTCACTAGGTGTTTAATCTTACTCATTTAAAATGATGAACAGCTGATACTTGTTGCTACCCGGTTGCTAAGGTCTTGGTGATGAATAGGTGTGTATGTGAGGAGCGAGGGATGAATGAGCGACACTTAGAGGAGTGTGGGTCAGTATGGCGGTGAGTGTATTTGGTGGGGGAGGGGTGGAGACGATAGATGGGTGTAGTAACGTAGGACCGGTGAGTCTGTCTGGGGATCGGTGGAGCAGAAGTACAGTAGATTCAATCCCAGTCTTTCCTTATGGGAAATTTTGGAATTTAGGGAAGTTTTTTCTGGTAACTGCAGGTTGGTTTAAAAAAAGCTGTATACAGGCACAGCATTCCCAATCAGACCGAACATTCCGGAGCTGGAATGCTGTCAGTATCTTCAAAACTGCGGGATTAAATAAGGAGAAAAAAAAACTCTACCAGGAAGAAGCAGGAGGATAAATCAGATCATAGTGGTGTTGCGCATTTTCACTAATCACTAATTAATTAATAATAATAATAATAATAGTATTATTAGATATGGACATATTCTTGCCAGAAAGTCAGCGAGAGTAAAAACCCTGATTTAATTATATAGATTAAAACTTGTGGCTTGTGTAAAACCTATGGCACATTTTATATTTAATAATCATATTTATTTATTATTTATTATTTATTATTTATTATGTTTTTAATATGTGGAAATTCTGCACTAAACTTTGGAATGTGAAGTTTTAGTGTAACCCCGACTGTAGGATGAGCTGTTCTGGCAGGGTGGTGTCCGTATGTGGGCGGAGCAGTAAACCGTTATTAATGTGTATATGCTGTACATCACCCCGTCAGGTTCCCCCTGTAGGGTTCCGGTGAGGGGCTGTAACGAGGAGCTGGTCCCCGCTCCACAGTTATCAGACAGTCTCTGGATTGGTCATGAGGTCTCTGGTCTGGTTCTGATTCTCTAGACTGGTGATGAATTTTTGGACTGGTTCTGAGACAGTCCCTGGACTGTTATGAGTTTCTGGACTGTTCTGGGACTCTAGACTGGTTCTGAGTCTCTAGACTGGTTATGAGTCTCTGGACTGGTTTTTAGACGGTCTCTGGACTGGTTCTGAGTCTCTGGACTGGTTGTGAGACAGTCTCTGGACTGGTTGTGAGACGGTCTCTGGACTGGTTCTGAGTCTCTGGACTGGTTGTGAGACGGTCCCTGGACTGGTTATGAGTCTCTGGACTGGTTGTGAGACGGTCTCTGGACTGGTTCTGAGTCTCTGGACTGGTTGTGAGACGGTCCCTGGACTGGTTATGAGTCTCTGGACTGGTTATGAGTCTCTGGACTGGTTGTGAGACGGTCCCTGGACTGGTTGTGAGACGGTCTCTGGACTGGTTATGAGTCTCTGGACTGGTTGTGAGACGGTCCCTGGACTGGTTATGAGTCTCTGGACTGGTTGTCAGATGGTCTCTGGACTGGTTGTGAGTCTCTGGACTGGTTGTGACACAGTATCTGGACTGGTTGTGAGACGGTCTCTGGACTGGTTGTGAGACGGTCTCTGGACTGGTTCTGAGTCTCTGGACTGGTTGTGAGACAGTCTCTGGACTGGTTGTGAGACAGTCTCTGGACTGGTTATCAGACGGTCTCTGGACTGGTTGTGAGACAGTCTCTGGACTGGTTATCAGACGGTCTCTGGACTGGTTGTGAGACAGTCTCTGGACTGGTTGTGAGACGGTCTCTGGACTGGTTCTGAGTCTCTGGACTGGTTGTGAGACGGTCTCTGGACTGGTTCTGAGTCTCTGGACTGGTTGTGAGACGGTCCCTGGACTGGTTATGAGTCTCTGGACTGGTTATCAGATGGTCTCTGGACTGGTTGTGAGACGGTCTCTGGACTGGTTATGAGTCTCTGGACTGGTTATCAGATGGTCTCTGGACTGGTTGTGAGACGGTCTCTGGACTGGTTATGAGTCTCTGGACTGGTTGTGAGACAGTATCTGGACTGGTTGTGAGACGGTCTCTGGGCTGGTTCTGAGTCTCTGGGCTGGTTGTGAGACGGTCCCTGGACTGGTTATGAGTCTCTGGACTGGTTGTGAGACGGTCTCTGGACTGGTTCTGAGTCTCTGGACTGGTTGTGAGACGGTCTCTGGACTGGTTCTGAGTCTCTGGACTGGTTCTGAGAACGTGCCGTGTTGTTTCTCTGGTCCACCATCTGTTAAAGCCGGGGTCTGGACGCACCCCCTCCTCCACGCGTCCACTTTTCAGCACCTTATCTCAGCGTCTCCCCGAGGGTCCTCCGGAGCTGCTCCCACTGTGTCCTCTGACAGCAGAGAACACTCCGTAAACGGACCCCCCGTCCCCACCTCCCCGCCAGACACCTCCTCCTTCCTCCAGGAGGCCCTCAAACACACATACACATCCCCGTGTCACACCGCGCGCTGACGGATCGGCACACCGCAAACAAACAGCACTGGGTGGGCTTCAAACCCACCAGCCCGGACTCACCGTCAACACAGCTACCGTGGAACATGTGTGTCATCACCCCTCATAAACACGAGGTGCTAATCCAGCAGGACCAGATAGCTAGAACTTCTGAAAGATGATGGACACTTCAGTATGAACTGGACCGACACAAACATACAGAACCTCATACTGACTAATGACGGAACTCTATCCAGGCAAACCTACAGGGAACCCGTAATAATGAAGAACGTTTCTCTGTTAGAACCAACTAAACCAGAAAGAAGGACAGTTCTGCGATGGGGACCGTGTCTCTTCTGTGGACCGGACTGGAGATCTCTTGTCCTTTAGAACAGAACACCGGAGAGTGATCTCTGGAGGCGGGTTCTGAGGAAGCGTTCTCTGTCTGGGCTGGAACAGTGGAGTGCAGTTCTCTCCTGGGGAAGCTCTAAATAGCGTGTGGTCATTGTTAGGGTTCTGTGGTTTGGTGCCGGTTATGTAAGAGCAGTTCTACGCTGAAGTCTTCTGGGTTCCAGCTAACATGATGCAGCTTTATTAAAGGGGCTTATGTAACGGCGTTGGGGGGAAGACCACGCCCGCTCGCCTGGCCTTCTCCAGTGACACAGTGTACGTACGCTGACCGCACGCCCCACCACACAGTGTCGTTTCATATACACGCTCGTGTTACTCCCCACCCCGCCCCACCTCCCCTGCTCCACCCGCTCCCTGTCTTCTGTTTATTTTTAGTGTTTTGGAGGTTTAGGCTATACAGCTACAGCAGGACACCACCCGGAGCGCCGGGCCAGAACCCTTCCACACCTCCTCCTGTCCTCAGGAGCATTGGGAATTCTGCGTTGTTCAGTGAGTCTCTATCTCTTCAGACGTGGTCTGTACTCGCGCCTCCTTCACCAGACTGCGCTAGCTGCCCTTTAGCCCCTCTGCTGTTCTCCATACATCCTACAGTCATGCCGCAAGGCCCGGCCGACTTTCCCACACTTCCCTGTTCAGGAAAACCCTTCAGGAGTCCTACAGGACTTACAGGTGCGGGGATCAGGGATCTGTGGAGGCCAGGTTCCTCTACAACTCCCGTTCTGAAGCCCCATTTATGCGTGGCAAGTGTTCCTCAAAGCTCTAGGGACAGTTCTGTAGACTGTCTCTCTAGAACTCTCTAGAACGGCACACCAGAGCATTAACGTTTCACCCCAGAACGTCCTGCCCGTCAGTCCTGGTAGCAGGGACCACTCTAGCCATCACTGGGCAGTGGCAACCTCAGCCGCCAACTACCACGCCATAGACGCCTGCTGCACTTGGCTGCTGGACCCCTGACGCTAGGCCACGCACCCAGCCTTGCTTTCAAGTAGCCCCACCCTCATTCCTCCTTGTGCTGACCCCATCGCTGTGCCACCTTACGATGCCAGCATCCACCTTCCTGTGCCAGTCTCTCCATTAAGCCTCACAAGGGAATCCCCTGTCCTCACCCTGTCCTGCTTCCCTCAAACTCGGTTTCCTCCAGCGCTTGCTGCAGACTTTGCCATGCCCCTGCATGCTCCTCCACTAGGGGGGCGATCCCACTTCTGATACCAGTGTGGTGTCGGCATAGAAGACATAGAAGCCAGAGCACTTTCGAACTACGTGCTCCATCGTCGCAGCTGTGGTGATTCCCGAGCGCCCCCCATGCGTCCATGCCTTCGTGCCAGCCAGTAGCATGCACGATTACAGTACGTGTTATCCTACCCAACTCTTCGGGTTTAGAGGTTGGAGGCCTGTCACGGAACTGTATGATGTTCAGTAGACCCTGGAGAGATGTTGGGTGATAAAGGCCTGGGCTGCAGATCCAGTTCACCTCATATTCTGGGATGTAATGTGTCATGACAGCTCATCTCCCATGACGTGTTTATGTCAACGTTATGTAACAGGGTTCAAGTAAAGTGTGGCGGAGACTCCTGAGTGAATTACCGAGCGTGCTCGTTACTGGGCTCGTTGTCTGAAAGCTGAGACCGCTGGTTTAAACAGTAATGGAACCTGTTTGGTCTTGCATCAAACATTGCCAGCAGCTGTCTAGTATGAGCTTGTCTGGTGTGCGTGTGGTCTGGTTTCACTGGACGCTGGTCCGTTGTGCTGAGGGGTGACTCTGTTTCTACACAGAAACACAAAAGACTTGGAAGCTCCGAGTGTTTAAACAAGCAGGCTGCCTTGAACGGGCAGTCACCTTATTCCTCTCTGTTTAACTAAAACAACAATGGGCGGATGGTTAGTGTAGCCGCTAAATGGGACGAGACGCTGCTCCAGGTTTCTGTGGATTTTCTAGTCAGCTGGAAAGCATTGTGTAAACCTAGCCCTGCTGAACTGCAGATAGGACATGCGGAACGAGCCGTTGGGCCTTTACAGTGTACAGTGTTTGTCCTTACCTGAAAACAGAGGCCTCCAGAAGAACAGGTGACGCAGTACAGTGGCGTGGCATGCCGGTCCGGGCACCTATGAAGAGTTAGGTGAGTAGAAGATGGACTGATTCTCCAAAAGGCTTCTCTCAAACTGGCATCTAAGCCATGGGTTATCTTGGTAGTACCTTTAGGGTTCTGCAGGTGGCGCTGCTCTTGTGGCTAAGATAAACCCTGTCCTTGCTTACGTCACATGCACAGCTGAGCGTGAAATTGAATCATTAGCATGTCCCAGAATGTCCAATGGCTCCTTCTGTTTTAGGTGCCAGTGCCTTCAGGCTCCTGCAGATGGCGCTGCATGAGGATGATGGGTCTATAAATCCCTGTGGGGTGTGAGTGACGGGATCCATAGATTGGGAAGAGGTGCTACAGTGCAGGGAATGTCTCGTTCCATGTGTGGTAAATGGCTCCAGAGCAGATGCTAATGATTGGCTAAAAGGAGGGACTGCATGTGGGCGTGGCCAAAGACCATAGTGTGAAGGAAGTAGCTGAATCTGCAGGTGTGTGGAAGCGTACGGTCATACGGGTCTACCAGCAGTGGATACAATCCCAGTCTACAGGGAATTCTCCTCGGAACTGTGCCAGGGAAGGCCTCCACCACATCTGGACCACCTGACCAGTTCTCTGATGTGAGAGTGTCTAAACACTAATGTGGCTACATCCAGAACCTCGTCCAGGACATGCCCGATCCAGTCCCAGCTGGTGCTGGTGCTGGTGGAGGGGTTACAGGCTGGTAGGTGCGGGTCAGTTGCTGTTACAGTAGGGGAAGCAGAGGAGTCCATACAGTGGGTGCGTTACTGCCGCCTGTCCCAGTCTGCGGCTGATCTCCAGACCCCAGGCTCCTTATACCTCTCCATATGGAGTAATCCTGATTAAACTTTTATTCTCTTAGCCATTACAGTAACGGGAAAACCAACCCGCCGTGCCCAGACTCCTGCACGCCCCTGTATAAATGGCACACATGCCTCATTACCTCCGAGAAGTTTCATGGTTGTTCTGTTAGCTGAAGTTGCACAGAACCTTCCCACGCAGCAGTCTGTCACCAGCACCATCCAGCACCTCCACTCCCACCTGAAAACATGGTTCTATACGTCTGATATATCTTTAGAACAGAAGGGAATATGCAGCCCGGCCAAAAAGGAGGAAACGCCAGGACCAATTCTGGAGGTCTTTCAACACTGCTGCATAGTTAAACCGCTAGGAGAACAGGCAGATCTCTACCCAGTGGTGGTGAAGGTAACCAGACGTCCCCTCTAAAAGCTCCCTCACAGGAAGTTCCTACAGGAGGTGGTTCTGAATACGCTGCCTGATGTCTGAGACGCTGTTTATGATAGTGTGGAGAAGATCTCAGCCTTAAACTCCATTCATGGTGGAGGGATACATGCTGCAGGGCGCTGGGAGGCATAATGCTCACAGTCGAGTCACATTATTATGACCACTTCTGACTTTCGACGACAGCAGTGCCTAGCTCATGAAGGAAGTCACGTTACCATGGCATCCTCTGGGCCCACTCATCCCTGCAGAAGGCACTCTCAGCCGATCTGGGTATGACTCCATCCCTGCAGGTACCCCATACATGCTGCTTGTCTTCCCTGGGGGGAATGTGATCTTCCAGCAGGACAATGCCACACGTCACAGAGCTGGAAACGTCCCGCACTGGTTTATAAGACCATGACCAAGCCTTCCGAGGACTACCCTGACCCCCTAATTCCCCAGAGCTGAACCAAACTGAGCATCTGTGGGCCCACCCCATCGTCCTGGACTCTATGGCTCCTCCACCTCTCTCCCTCCAGGAGCTGTGGGATGCACTGGAGTCAGCATGGCTCTAGATACCTGTGACACCTACCAGGACCTTACTGAGTCACTCCCAGACCCCCGTCTAGCTGCTGTCTGTGCCGAGACATGTGTGGGTTCACTGGTGGTTTAGATAATAACTGTCCATATCTGTGTTCTAGACATGGAGAACCCTGGTTCCCATCACCACCACCTCTACACAGACCATCTACTGAACCATCTCACACCAAACCCGCTCTGTTTACATCCCAAACACTGAATTACGGGGAATTCCGCTTTACGCTACGTGATTTAAAGGTGGAGCCGTAATTCCTAAAGCCTGTGTTGTGTAAACTATGCTAAAGGGTTTGTTAGGATAGGCCCTGACTGTGTTGGGTATCTCCGCACATCATCGGCCAATAAACATGAGGCTGACTAGCATGGCGTAAAGGAGAGTAGGAATACCGTTAGATAAAGACGGAGGGATGGACAGATAGTCTAGTCTTCTCTTCCCATTCCCTGTAAGTATCCTCACCTTTCACCATTTGGAAGACTAGACGCTACTTCATCTGGCACACTGTCCGGGCGCGGATGGTGTTCCTGATTGGCCGAGTCCTTGCCAGCTGTATTTTCCCGTCTTCAGAGTTATTACACATTCCTGTTCCTAATCGTGCGCCTAATTACTGTGGCGTCGGTTGCCACTGCTCGTTAAGGTGGCAGTGTCAGGTCATACAGAATGCCCATATTATGGTGGGCCTAGGTGGGCTGGAGTTACCACACGAGTGGAGGGGGGTGTAGCGGGCACTGTCCATCATCCAGTACAGCCTGTGCCAACATCCACAGCTCAGCAGACACACTGACACAGATTAAAGAGGACTGCACAAACACGGTCCGCCGCCCATTATTCATTCAGTGTCCGCTCGTTCCTCCTCTCAGACGCGGAGTGTAAACGCTGCCCCGCCGTGAACGACTGCGCCACTCTTCTATCTGACGTCTGTAAAATAGCCATGACTGCTCGAAACGAGCAGAGCGGGATGGATGGATGGTCCGTCAGAGCCTGACGAGGCTGTGTTTTCACTCTTGGGCCGGCTTCGATACAAGCCCCGCCCCCTCTTAAGGAAGCCAGAGAAAAGCTCTCCGGTGCCAGTAATAATATTCCAGAGGCGTAAGGTCATCATGGGCAAAGGTGCTGCTTTCTCACACCCTCATAAATTTCCACCTTTACCGCTTCATGCAGTGCCCCCTAGTGGCCAGTCCAGCAGCAGAATGGACATACAGTTCAAGACCTGAAGAGATCTTCACCGGTCATCACGCATTTTTGGATGGAAGTTATTAACATGAAAACGTTTACACAGCTGTACGCCTCCTGGGGTCACGCAACAACGCAATTAGCAGGATTAGCATTCCCCACTGTTTCCCCACATGGTGGAACCCTAGCTGAACTGTGCAGGCTCCTATAGGCTAGTGGAGTAACTGGCAACTGAATCTTACCGACTAGCCTTTAACCCCTCCACCAGCACCGAGGCCAGCTGGGACAGGGTTGGGCATGTGCTGGACGAGGTTCTGGATGTAGCCACATCAGTGTTCAGACACTCTCACATCAGAGAGCTGGTCAGGCGGTGCAGATTTGGTGGATGCCTTCCCTGGCACAGTTCCGAGGAGAATTCCCTGTAGGCTGGGATTGTATCCACTGCTGGTAGACCCGTATGACCGTACGCTTCCACACACCTGCAGATTCAGCTACTTCCTTCACACTATGGTCTTTGGCCACGCCCACATGCAGTCCCTCCTTTTAGCCAATCATTCAACCAAAGACTGCAGTGGTGTCGTACCAGACTGTCATGGAGTGACTCAGAATGGCAGCGGGTCATCTTCAGTGACGAGTCCCGCTTTAGTCTTGGTGGAGACGCCCAACGAATCCGTGTGTGGAGGCACCGTGGTCAGCACCAAGATGGACGGTTTGTCGCCACACGTCCAGAAGACCTGGTGTCCCTCCACCTCCACCCCTACCGCACCATCTGCAGGAACTGTGTGAGGATGTTCAAGCTGCATGGGATGGATTATCACAGGACTCCATTAGGAACCTCTACAGCTCCATACCGAGACGTCTGGCGTGTTGGGTTAGCAAACACAGCGGCCCGACGCCATACTGAGAGACAGACTTCTGTATGTGTAGCTCAATAAATATTGATCATATCAGTCTAAATTTATCATCAGTTATTGATCCTGGTCCCCTTTATCCTCCTTACCAACACACAGCCCATATATAGAACCCATGTTTCAAAATAGAACCTTCTCTTCCTAAAGCACAGAGATGTGTTCTTCAGTTCTCTGAGAACCCTGGTGGATATTTGAAAACCCTGTAGTAGCAGACCCTGCAACCCCCCCCCCCCATCACCATCCCCCTAATGACATCAGCAGCTGTTGGCCAATGACGGCGCAACTCTGGTGTCCCACTGCGGCCCGCAGCTGTGTGCCCGAGGGCGGAGGGCGCGCGGCCTCCATATGGAAGACATAGACTGTAAAACTTCATTCTTCATCTCGTCCTGGCGGTAACGGCGCTGATGTAGTGCTGAGTTCCTAATGGGGCCCTTGTCGGCCGGACTGTAGTTTATACGCCATGTGCTGCGCTCTCCTGGATCCTCATCAAACTTCCACCCCTCGCACGAGGGACGGGAAGCTGGCCTGAGAGTGAATGATGGCACATCTGAGCACGTCGAAGGGGGGAGCCCCTGTGGCCCCAGAGCCCAGCAGATAATGGGGGACGCTCAGCCTGGTCGGGCAGAAATGGCAGAATTAGTTTGGACTTTATTTTTGGGGTCTGAGTTTCTGTACCGGGCAGGACCACAGCTGGCGGTGAAAGAACCCGCTCAGACTGTATGCAGCTTCAAAGGATGATGTGCGTAAAAGGAAAATAACACTCGGGAGCGCTGCAGAGAGCCTTTTATCTTATTCCAAGGACGAGAGTGTTAGCCGTCCACTGATACCTCAAAATGAGTCTGTTACCCAATCAGAGGCTGTGTTCCTCACTTGTCGACCAATCAGAGGCTGTGTTCCTGACTTGTCGACCAATCAGAGGCTGTGTTCATGACTTGTCAGCCAATCAGAGGCTGGGTTCCTGATTTGTCAGCCAATCAGACTCACACTCCTCTCAGTCGTTTATTCATCCCTCGCCCCTCCTATAGACTCCCATTCATTTTTACCAACTCCCAACATCTGCTCAGCTAACAACTCTCACACCAAAGCAAGCCCCCCTGCAGCATCTTAGCAACCACTACAGATACTATATAAACCAACTTGAAACACCATAGCAACCGCCTAGCAACACCCTAGCACCCACCTGGGATAATATAGCAACACTAATATCAACAACTTAGCAACACTATAGAAACAACCTAGCTATCATTTATCAGCACCATAGAAACCACCTAGCAACCATTATTTAGCACCATAGAAACCACCTAGCACCACAATTAAACTAGGCAAGGCAGGCGACTGCGTCAGGCCCAGACCAGGCAAGGCAGGCGACTGCGTCAGGCCCAGACCAGGCAAGGCAGGCGACTGCGTCAGGCCCAGACCAGGCGAGGCAGGCGACTGCGTGGGGGTCCAGACCAGGCAAGGTAGGCGACTGCGTGGGGGCCCAGACCAGGCAAGGCAGGCGACTGCGTGGGGGCCCAGACAAGGCAAGGCAGGCGACTGCGTGGGGGCCCAGGCCAGGCGAGGCAGGCGACTGCTTGGGGGCCCAGACAAGGCAAGGCAGGCGACTAAGTGGGGGCCCAGACAAGGCAAGGTAGGAGACTGCTTTATAATTATATTTCTAGGGGCCAGATTTGATATTGCATCATGCTGATGAAAGCTGGATGGAGGGGCCCCCAAAAGACTCGCCACTGATCACGGGAAGGAACCTGGAAACGAGAGGCGACCGTTTTATCAAAGAGCAGCGAGAGAGGAGCATAGTGAATCACTCAGAGGGAGCCCGTCATTGGCCACTGTTTACTGGGACCCTTCAGCGGGCTGGCAGGCCTGCGGGTTCCAGACCGTGATCTACAGTTAGGACGCTATCGTCTGAAGGACGGATTAGCAATTTCCTGCTAAACGGCTCCGGATTTCAGTGTGGCTGGCAGCGCAGGCCTCACTCTCTCAGCCTCTGCCCCCCCTCCGAAATGAAACATGTATATTTTTCTTTAGCGCAGACAAAGGCCATAACTCATACGAGGGGAAAACGGGAAAATCACCATCCGAGCGGTCAGCGGATCCTGGTTCCCTAATAAACCCCACCAAACATCTGAGATGGCCTCATTTTAAAATAAGCAGGGAGAGAGCTCCAGGCAGCGGAGCTGGCCGGCAGGCTCGCCCGACTCCGTATGAAGGATTTATAAAGTGTTTATACAAACGCTGTGCCGACCAACATGGCCCAAACGAGCGGCGGCTCTCGGGTTTCATGCCGCGTGGCTTGTTGAGGGAGAAGCCGATAACAGCTCGGGTAGCTGCAATTACCTTTTATTAATGATCCACGAAGCCTCGGAGGAGTGCTTTCCCGAGCGCACCTACGCCGCGCTGCCAAAAGGGATGCTGACCGGCTTGTGACCATCCCGCTGCCGACTCCGGAAAGGAAGGAAAGAAACACATGGGTTTATCCGCTGCCATGGCAACCTTGCTGAGAAAGCAGTGGTGTTTTATGAGAGCTAATATAAAGTCAATTCTCCATGAAGTGCATAACCTCACCCCTCGGCTGGCTCCGGGTTTGTGTAGGGCCCCTGTTACCTGTGATTGCTTGGCTCCACAACAAGCGGCAGTTGTAATCCTTCATCCAGGGGAGGAGCCGAAAGCTTTAAACAGCATGCAAATATCAGCCTCCTCCGCGGCCAAAACCAGCACCGCGCAGGCCTACCCGTCCTGGTGCTCGCAAAGGAGATCCCTCAATAAGAGAGGGAGAGGGAGGATGTGATGTCAGGACGGAGTAGAGAAGGATTTGCTGTAGCCTCGTTAAACTAGGAGAAGAGGGAATGGTTCGCAGCAGCAGGCACAGGTAGGCATGATGGCCTATCCATGGACAACATGTTCCATCTTAAAGAAGATCGAAGCTAAGGACGGACCGTCCAGCTTCGGGACGGACCTGCAGGTTGGGTTGTCAGCACATCCTTCACGAGCTGGGCTGCCGTGAGCTCACCATCTGCCCTAACAAACAGACTGGGACATGCCGCGGGCTGTAGAGTAGCTGGATGGAGAGTTTGTGAGAAGGTGCCGAAGGATCCGGGATTCTGCTCATGTCCATATGCTCCTGTCACCACGTCCGCAAAAGCAGCTTCTACCAATAAACACGAGCTAAAGTCCAGACCAAGAATGTAGACTAACCTGGGCTACCCCGTCTGACGTTTAGGAATTCTTCTGTGCTCTAGTAGATAAACTCTAGTACCATCTCCACCCAAATTTAGACTGATATGATCAATATTTATTGAGCTACACATACAGAAGTCTGTCTCTCAGTATGGCGTCGGGCCGCCATGTTCGCTAACCCAACACGCCAGACGTCTCGGTATGGAGCTGTAGAGGTTCCTGATGGAGTCCTGTGATAATCCATCCCATGCAGCTTGACCTCACACAGTTCCTGCAGATGGTGCGGTAGGGGTGGAGGTGGAGGGACACCAGGCCTTCTGGACGTGTGACAGCAAACCGTTCATCTTGGTGCTGACCACGGTGCCTCCACACACGGATTCGTTGGGCGTCTCCACCAAGACTAAAGCGGGACTCGTCACTGAAGATGACCCGCTGCCATTCTGAGTCACTCCATGACAGTCTGGTACGACACCACTGCAGTCTTTGGTGACGGTGACGTGGTGTTAAGGACAGTCGTGGTAACGGTCTGTGTGCATGTAGTCCTGCGTGGTGCAGCCGTCTGCCGATGGTGCTGCACTAACAGGAGGACTCATGGAGGACACCACTGCTCGCTGGAGGTCTGTAGTGGTGGTGTTGGGTCAGTCAGGTACAGAGATAAGACCCGTCCTTGCGTCTGACCCGTCCATGTGTATCCGGTTTTGATTTTTGACCATTTTATCTTACTACAGAACCTTTTTGAGTGTGTAGCATGGTATGCGAGAGCCTGCAGCTAAAGTGGTCAGTCTGGTCTGGTGTTTGGTGTGTGGGTTGTAGCTGCAGTATGGATGATGATGAGCGACACCACAGCGCAGACGGAGTTACAGCTCACCCACACCGCAGAACATGAGACACGGGTGAGTCACATGATCTGAGATCTAGTTCTGATTCTGAGATTGCTCTAAGCTCTAAAAATGATTCCACCTGCTTCCAGATACCAGATGTTTGGATTCCACAGTCTCATTAGTTTGACCAGATTCACCACACTTCCCAGAATACCCATTCCGAATAGCGACCAAACACTGTCTATCACCTCCACCCACGTGTATGTATATATAAGGAGCACATGGCAGCTGTGTATCGTTATCCCTGCCTAATTCTGGATTGGCTAGTTCATTAAACCGCACACACCCTAATACACCGCAAGAGACAAACACCCAGCAACACAACAAGCTCTGTATCTGGTTCTCCGGTTCTCCCCTGATGATTTCTGCCTCCTCCTAAATGATATTACATCCTGATGACTTTACCAAAGCTCCTCTCCCCCGGTTGGCCTCGCTCGCCTGCAGAGCGCAGGGTACGAGAGCCGACACGGATAACCAGACAGTGAAAAATCGGCTCCCGGCTGCCAGCGAGATGTTTAACACGCTCCAGGGCAGGACAGGGCTCTTTATTACCAATCACTCATCAGTAGATAGGGCCTAGGGGCATATAGGGACGCAGGAGGGTCTCAAGCCTGCCAGAAAGAGAACGAGGGGGCGTGGGGAGGCTCTGCTGCCTCTCGAGACCAGCCTGAGAGAGGACACAGGGGGAGAAATAACTCTCTCCTCCTCTGAAGGGAGAGCGAGAGGGGAGACAGGCCGAGAGATGGATGGTGGTAAAACAGAGAGCTGGAAACGTCTGCGCAATGTCATCAGAGCGAAATGCGTCCGGCGGCCAAGATAAATCCAGAGTTAAACCCGCAGGACGGACAGTGGCGCTTTCCTCCGCGGACTCGCGGATTGTTGAAAGCCAGAAAGACCCGCCGAAGGCACGGAATATCAAACGGATCCTTTTCCTTATGAGGCCGTAAGCCAATTATGTAATCAGAGAAAGCCTTATGAAGTGCTTGCTGACAGTAAGCCATCCATCAGCCCTCCGAGAGCGAGCAGCTCGGTTAGCAGCTACGCTATCAGAGCGGGAAACCGTACCAGAGTAACGCAGTCTGTGTCAGACGCTCACTTCTTTCTCCCACACCAAACTGCATGTGTGACGGGACGTTCGGCTCCATTCGCCCTGTAAAGGAGCCTTCAGGTCTTAGACTAGAGACCCGGGGGGGTCCAATCCACAATGGGACAATGTGGCAGTACCTGGATCAATCGACGGCTCAGCCTTCAAACCACTAAGCATATATGGTCTCCTGCTTGGTTGAACCTTATCGACGCTTCGTGGAGAACACCCCTGTGCAGCCTTGCGTTCCACAGTCTCATTAGTTTAACCAGATTCACCACGCTTCCAGAATATCCATTCCGAGTAGTGACCAAACACTGTGTAACTCCTCCACCAGCACCAGCACCAGCACCAGTAACAGCTGGGACTGGATCGGGCATGTACTGGACGAGGTTCTGGATGTAGCCACATCAGTGTTCAGACACTCTCACATCAGAGAACTGGTCAGCTGGTCCAGATGTGGTGGATGCCTTCCCTGGCACAGTTCCGAGGAGAATTCCCTGTAGGCTGGGATTGTATCCACTGCTGGTAGACCCGTATGACCGTACGCTTCCACACACCTGCAGATTCAGCTACTTCCTTCACACTATGGTCTTTGGCCACGCCCACATGCAGTCACTCCTTTTAGCCAATCATTAACATCTGCTCTGGAGCCATTTTCCACACATGGAACGAGACATTCCCTGCACTGTAGCACCTCTTCCCAATCTATGGATCCCGTTACTCACACCCCGCTGGGGTTTATAGCCCCATCATCCTTGTGCAGTGCCATCTGCAGGAGCCTGAAGGTACTACCACCTTAAAGCCACAGGGGACCTGTTTTTTTGACTGGTGAGCTTACATCATACAGCCACTAGGAATTCCAGCGGTCTCACCCAATCCTGATGTCTACTTGACGGACTAGAAGCTTATATGCTAGAAGCTAATAACTTCAAACAAAGCCATAAGGAAAACTGTGATCAGATTAATGCAGCCAAACAGAGCTAACGTATCTAGATAGCCAGGTAGCATGCTATGCTAGGGTTAGCCTCTAGCTTGTTGTGCTTGTCTGATGTCTGTTTGAGTGGCCCTCTCTCTTCTCTGTAATGCTGAGCCTAGCGTTAGCGTTAGGGAGGTTTTCCTGCTCTGTTAGCTGAGAACCTCCGTCAGACACAGTGACGGCTGTCTTTTCCCGTTGGCTGGAATCTCGTCCACATGTTTCTCTGAGCTCCTCGGAGCTCCAGGTGGACGCTAGTCACACGTTATTGTTCACAGAAATATTTTTATTTCATCTTCTCTCTTTTACAGAGGTATAACCTGCTGGTGGGCCATGTTACAGCCCCTCAAAGCGTCGGACCCCCTTAGACACCCCCACTATAAACTCCTAATGGAGTCTTCACACTGGACGAGCGCACCAGACTTCAGAGGTTGCTGAGCGCAGCTCCATCACGGCTGAACGTAAGACAGTGACCCTGAAATGTCGGTGTGTGTAAACAGACACGCGGCTCAAAGACTGTTTCATTTATACGTGTGTTTATTTTTATTTTAAATAAATAATTATTACAGTAAATAAACATACAGTCACATGTAAAGCAACATCCAGGAATACACGTCAGCAGCAGCAGCTAGCGGAGTTTTACTAAGAGAACTGTTTAAACTTATTTACTGTGTCACCCACATGCCTAACTATCTCATGGGTATGATGTAACTATCTGGTTCCCACCAGTTATGAAGTTATGGCTACCACTCCATTATCTCAATCCCATGCCTTACTAAATTGTGGCCACAGCTCAACTATCACATTCCCTCGGCTTTCTAGATCACGGCCATGTTCTCAGCGGTCTCATTCTCGTGCCTTACTAAGTCATGACCACACTTTATTTCTTGTTCTCACTTTCTACTAAGTCATGGCTACCAATGAACTATCTTGTTCTCACACTTTACTAAATCATGGCCATAAGATTCCTCATTCCTCGTTCCTGAGCTCATGGGCAGTCATTATTTTAGTCAGGAATGGAGGTCCCGGGAAGGGTCTGATAGAGAAGATAGAACTTGAGTATTACCCAGAAGGTTTACTAACTTGTGGCCACAACTTAATCTCTTTCCCCCAATTATTAAATCATGGACATGACATAACTGTCTCATTCTCAGGCTTTACAGAGTTGTGGCCATGATATAATTATCTCATTCCCACATCTTACTAAACCATTGTCCCGACTACACTATCTCGTTCTCGGGCTATACTACTTCAAGGTCATGACATAACACTAAGTATCTCATTGTGGCCCGTCATTACTGTCATTAGGACGGGAGGTCAGCCGCAGGGCTCTGATAGGGAAGACCCTAAACCCTGGGAAGGATAAACCGGACACGTGAAGACTGGCTGGTTTAGTCATTCCATTGCTACACTGCAAAAACATCCCAGCAGAGCCCCCTGCCAAAGCACAACCCCAAGGGTGGTCCCGTGATAGCAGTCGACTTAAAAACCCATCACTGCTGATGGCGGGCAGTTTAGATGTCTCCCCACACCCACAGCTTCCTCAGCTCTGCAGCCTCTCCCTTCATCCAGAGCATTACTCACCGTGATGGATGGTCCCCTGACAGACGGCTCATGTGCAGGGAGGGCACTGTTAAAGCGATGGTCCTGAGACATACATGGACCATAACACTGCCGCGAGGAGCAGCAGAGGGGATCATATGTGCAACCAACTGCAAACAGGACAGTAAATTTGGGACTTGATGGATGTTATTTACCCTCGCCTTGTCTCCAGACCGCCTCCGGCAGTACCGCTTTGAGGACGCTAACACGGACGCTTGTAAACCTGGGTTTCAGCCGCAGGTGGTAACGAGTCACCTGAGAACACATAAATGGGGTTTAGGATGTGGTGCGAAGGGGACTGGAGCGTATCCTACACCCTCTCACTCTCCCGCCTGGAAGATTTCACGCTTGTCCAACGGCGCCTTAGCACTCCTTCACCAGCTACGGCCTCAGCGTTCAGATGGAGGGGCGCCTGGGATACCTGCTCAGATGCCGCACCATATGCGCCCCACTTGGCACCCCAGTAAACCCAACAGTAAAAGTTAGTAGGGCATGACGCTGGCCACCTCGGCGTGTGCAAAGGATTTCTCCCTCCTCTTTTCCCTTTACTCCTCCTCTGATACGGATGTAGAAACTTTTCCTTCTTTTAAGGTGGGGGGTGTGAGATTTAAGGGGGATCTGCTATCAGAAACAGGATATAACCTACAAAACGGCGTTTCATTAGTTCATTAAACAGCAGATACATTCTGGCACAGGCATCCAGCTTCTTCTACACCAGATTCTTCATTCCACCTTAAATGCTACAACCCGGTGTTCAGGTTCTTCCACACCAGATTCTTCATTCCACCTTAAATGCTACAACCCGGTGTTCAGGTTCTTCTACACCAGATTCTTCATTCCACCTTAAACGCTACAACCCGGTGTTCAGGTTCTTCTACACCAGATTCTTCATTCCACCTTAAACGCTACAAGCCGGTGTTCAGGTTCTTACACACCAGTTTCTTCATTCCACCTTAAACGCTACAAGCCGGTGTTCAGGTTCTTACACACCAGTTTCTTCATTCCACCTTAAACGCTACAATCCGGTGTTCAGGTTCTTCTACACCAGATTCTTTATTCCACCTTAAACGCTACAATCAGGTTCTTACACACCAGTTTCTTCATTCCACCTTAAATGCTACAAGCCGGTGTTCAGGTTCTTACACACCAGTTTCTTCATTCCACCTTAAACGCTACAATCCGGTGTTCAGGTTCTTACACACCAGTTTCTTCATTCCACCTTAAACGCTACAATCCGGTGTTCAGGTTTGTTTTATTTTTTCTGCTCCACCTTAAATGGTGCAGCATTTGCATTCTGGCTCTGACATTCAGCTTCTTATTGTCCAGGTTCTTGTTCAGATGTTCCCCTTCCACCTTAAACAGCTGCAACCCAGTGGTTCAGGTTCTTATACACCAGCTTGTTGTTTCAATTCCACCGTTAAACGCTACAATGGTGTGCACTTCCAGGTTCTTCTACTCGCCAGATTCTGGCCAGGTAGCTCAGCACCCTTAAACTGCTCCTGTTTACTAAGCCGGCGTATGTGACCTCCCCACACCCTGCTTCATTCCACCGTAAACGCTAGGTTGTGGCTCAGGATGGTTAGGAGACCAGATTCAGACATTCCATCATTAAACGCTAGGAATGTGGTGATATCAGGTTCTTCTACACTGCAGTTTCCGAATTCCGGCCTTAAACGTACAATCAGGGGTGGAGCCACCAGTTTCTTCATTCCACCATAACTGCTACAATCCGGTGTTCAGGAGTTCTTAGCTCACCAGGGTTCCCTTCACTGTCCACCTTAAAGAGAGGGAGACAGGGAGAGAGGTGTTCAGAGTTCTTACACACCAGTGAGTTCTTCAGTGAAAGAGAGTAAAAGAGAAAGAGGATAAGTGAGTGAGCGAGCGAGTTTTATTTGAGCGAGTGCTCCACCTTAAATGGTGAGTGAGTGATTTGAGTGATTGTGGCTATGACATTCAGTGCTTCTTATTGTGTGAGGTGAGTCTGTGAGTGAGTGAGATGTTCCCCTTGAATGGTTAAATGAATGAGTGCTATGAGTGAGTCTGGTGCTAGCATTGCGGTGAGTGAATACACCAGTGAGTGTGTGAGTGAATTTGACCGAGTCCACCTGTGAGTGAGTGAATGTTGCAGAGTGAGTCCATGTGTGAGTGAATTCTGAGTGAGTGAATGTGTGAGTAGAGTGTAGCTCAGCACCAGTTACAGCCTGCTCCTGTTTTCTGTGGCAGACTATGTGACCTCCCCGCACCCTGCAGTGTATCCCTCCACCGTGAATGGAGGTTGAGGCTGGGATGGTTAGGAGAAGTCACTCAGACACGTCGATCATTTCAGGAATGTGAGATATCAGTGAAATGTGTGTGTGTGATCCGAAAGTCCCGGTGAGTGTATGTGGTGAGTGAGTGTGTGAGACTGAGTCGTCTACACCAGCAGGACCATACACTCTGACTCAATCGAGCGTTTCAGCAGGAGAACCGGAGCTCACAGAGGGTTCCCAGGAGACTGTCAGGGAGAGAGAGAGGGAGAGAGGGAGAGAGAGTGAGAGAGTGAGTGAGTGAGTGAGTGAAAGAGAGTAAAAGAGAAAGAGGATAAGTGAGTGAAGTGTGTGTGTGAGTGAGTGAGCGAGCTGTGTGAGTGATGAGTGATGTGAGAAGAGTGAGAAAGTGAGTGAGTGAGTGTGTAAGTGTGAGTAAGTGAATGTGTGAGTGTGTGTGTGTGAATTTGAGTGTGTGAGTGAGTGAGTGAGTGAGTGAGTGAGTGAGTGAGTGAGTGAGTGTGTGTGTGTGTGTGTGTGTGAGTGAGTGTGTGTGTGTGAGTGAATGTGTGACTGTGTGAGAGAGTGAGTGAGTGAGAGTGAGTGGGTGAGTGAGTGAGTAAGTAAATGTGTGAGTGTGTGAGTGAGTGTGTGAGTGAGTGAATGTGTGTGTGTGAGTGAGTGAGTGAATGTGTGACTGTGTGAGAGAGTGAGTGTGAGTGAGTGTGAGTGAGTGAATGAGTGAGTGTGTGAGTGAGTGAGTGAATGTGTGAGAGTGAGTGAGTGAGTGAGTGAATGTGTGAGTGAATGTGTGAGTGAGTGAGTGAGTGAATGTGTGAGTGAGTGAGTGAATGTGTGAGAGTGAGTGAGTGAGTGAGTGAGTGAATGAGTGAGTGAGTGAATGTGTGAGTGAGTGAATGAATGTGTGAGTGAGTGAGTGAGTGAATGTGTGAGTGAGTGAGTGAGTGAGTGAGTGAGTGAGTGAGTGAATGTGTGAGTGCGTGAGTGAGTGAATGAGTGAGTGAGTGAGTGAGTGAATGTGTGAGTGAGTGAGTGAGTGAGTGAATGAGTGAGTGAGTGAATGTGAGTGAGTGAGTGAATGTGTGAGTGAGTGAGTGAATGTGTGAGTGAGTGAGTGAGTGAGTGAATGTGTGAGTGAGTGAGTGAATGAGTGAGTGAGTGAGTGAATGTGTGAGTGAGTGAGTGAGTGAGTGAATGTGTGAGTGAGTGAATGTGTGAGTGAGTGAATGTGTGAGTGAGTGAGTGAGTGAGTGTGTGAGTGAGTGAGTAAGTGAATGTGTGAATGTGTGAGTGAGTGAGTGAGTGAGTGTGTGTGTGTGTGAGTAAGTGAATGTGTGAGTGAGTGAGTGAGTGAGTGAGTGAGTGAGTGAGTGATGGAGGATAACAGTGTTGAGGTGACGCCCCGGCACTATTCAGACGTTCTAGCTGCGTCCCCTGACCCTCTGTTTTACCTCACCAGGGATGACCCAGTGTTCGGGGGTTACAGTGTGGGCCGGCGTGTTTGGTTTAGCTCCTCCCACTATTCCCAGCCCAGCTTTGTGAGGGTTTAGCAGAGCAGGGTTCTTCTTGTGGTTCTGTACAGAACCATGAACACTCAAGGAAGATCTGCAAGTGGATTCTTGTAGTAAAGAAGCCACCTGAAGAACTGTTCTTTATGGAATGAGCAGGGTTCTTTAGTAAAGAACCCTGAAGAACCATCGTTTTTAGAGTGTATCACTTTAATCACCATAGAACCTTCATATTACATCAACAGTCATTGATCCTTTCAATAGCTCATCACACTAACCGCTCCCCTGTTCCGACAGGGTTCTTTAGAGAACCGTACTCACTTGTAGAACAGACTGTTGGGCCTACTGAATATCGGAACCATTCTGGGAATGTTAGAAGCTGTTTGTGACGCTGCGCAGTGTCTGCTGCAGCACTGTTTAGTCTGGTGTTCTCCGGTTCTAGGGAGCGAGCGTGCGGTTTGTTCTCGTGCTGCTGTCCAACTGCGCTCCTGCACTTTCGCTTAAGCCGCTCGGAGCTCTCAGAGAACAACAGCTCTCGAGATGCTCTCAGCCCAAAGGCATCGCCCGCAGGCCTGGTCAGTTTCAGACAAAAGCTTTCCCCACATGCTCCGGCTCTCCGCTGAGCTCCTCCGTCTCTGCTCCGGCGGCTCCTTCGCTCTGGTGAGATGTTCCCAGGAGCCTGGAAGAATAAGTGAGATTCCTCCTCAGGCATCTGCCTCAGTTTTCCTTGGCCCCCGGCTCTGGCTGGACATTCCATCATTGTTATTTCTTTGTTCAGCTCTTCAGAGGGAAAATAAAGACATTACCGACACCGTCTGCCCGGGCGGCGGGCTAACAGCGCCCGCCCGCTTCCTGCCCTCCCGCCCGGCTGCCCAGCGAACGCAGTCAGTCTGCAGCGGAAGGTCAAATAAGCCTTTCTGATTCCACTGGGTAACGCATTCACCTCGGGCACCGGCCCCGGGCGAGGGCTGGTGAGCGGGGAGCTGGTGCAGAGCGCCGCCCTGCTGGAGGATGGCATGCAGGGTACACGCCGCCTGCTGATACCAAACCACCCCTTTAGAAACTCCCAGGCGCAAAGATTCCGGCCTGATGTCCGCTCACTACTCACTGAACCGGATTCATTCTCGTATTCCCACATGACTATCTCATATCAAACCCCCTGATGTCCCCTCTCGGCCCCCCTCGGAACCTTCTGGGCCTTCGGAGGAATTCCGGGGAAGGAGAACAGATACATGTCTGGGCTTTACACTGGGAAAAATAGATCTTGGCAAAACAACGATCTTATATTTAGCTGGCGCGTCTTCAGTTTCTCATTCTGAGCTTGTTTAAAACTAATTGTAAGATGACTGAACTTCTTTGAAGTTTGTTTACTTGTTTTAAGTTTTGTAGATCGTTTGAATTATTTTAAAAACAGGGCCAGATTATCCGCTACTAATATAGAACACCTGGCTTTCTAAAGTCTCCCTAAACATCAAAGAACATCTGTAAATAAAATCATCTTAATTTATCATCATGTTTAAAATAAGAAAGTGAAGGTAGCACTGTTAGCATTAAACGGCTTTAGGGACAGGAACTGTTCCGCTGTACCAGTCAAACCTCTCAGACCCTGGAATACAGAGACCTCGGCGAGTAATGTTAAGATTATTTAATGTTTTTAAGTGTTTTTTTTTTTACTTACTTTTGTTTTCATTTGAATTTAGTAGATAATTTGACTGATTATATGAAACATACTTAAAACAGGAAATACTATCCGCCAATATAGTGAGAACGCTAACTTACAATCAAAACAGGAAACAAGAACATCTGGAAATACGTACAGCTATCTTAAACACACTTTTCTTAAAATAAGACCAATTAGAGTTAAATAATCTCAAAAATTAGAAATTTATTACATACCAGCTAGATTTAAGATCATGTCCTGGACAAGATATCATACCTACACTCTGCACATGACCTTGCCATGAGTTAGCGATGAGGTAACGATGTGTTAGCGATGAGTTAGCGATGGGTTAGCGATGAGTTAGTGATGAGTTAGGGATGAGTTAACGATGAGTTACCAGTGTGTTAATGATGAGTTAGCGATGAGTTAACAGTGTGTTAGTGATGAGTTAGCGATGAGTTAGCGATGGGTTAGCGATGAGTTAGTGATGAGTTAGGGATGAGTTAGCAATGAGTTAGCAATGAGTTAGTGATGAGTTAACAGTGTGTTAATGATGAGTTAGCAATGAGTTAACAGTGTGTTAGTGATGAGTTAGCGATGAGTTAGCGATGAGTTAACAGTGTGTTAGTGATGAGTTAGCGATGAGTTAGCGATGAGTTAACAGTGTGTTAGTGATGAGTTAGCGATGAGTTAGTGATGAGTTACTGATGATTAAGCGATGAGTTAGCGATGAGTTAGTGATGAATTTGGCGATGAGTTAGCGATGAGTTAGCGATGAGTTAGTGATGAGTTAGCGATGGAATGGCTGGTGAGCTGGGAGCTGGTGCAGAGCGCCACCCTGCTGGAGTGTGGGGTGATGAGTTAGCGATGAGTTAGCGATGAGTTAGTGATAAGTTAGTGATGAATTGGCGATGAGTTAATGATGAGCTAGTGATGAGTTAGCGATGAGCTAGTGATGATTTAGCGATGAGATAGTGATGGATTGGCGATGAGTTAGCGATGCTAGCATAAAACCTTTGATGTTTTTAGGGACGATGGTTGTTCTGCAGGACCTGGGAAACTTCTACATTCTATAAAAGCCGCTGGAATCTGCAGTAAGAGAGATCTGGGTAAGTAAACTGATCTTATATTCCTTATATCTACATTTCTCATTTTGATATTATTTTAAGCAAAGTTTAAGATTGTTTAATCAGTTTCTATGTGTTTCTTGTTTTAATTATTTTAGTGGATACTGCGACTTATTTTAAGGAAGGTGTTTACAAATATAGTAAGAAAGCACGTCTTAATAAAATCACCCAAATCAAGAAAAATAGATTTTAGGTTTTTAGGGAAGGTTCTGCAGAACCAACTGCAAGAGAGTTCCTGGAGAGTAAAGTCATCTTGTATATGATGTATATATATGTTGATAGATCTTATTTGTCTCCTTGTAGAACCGTTGTAGGATTTATTCTAAGATTGTTTAGCTTATTTCCACACGTTTTACCTGACCTAAGTGATTTTAGTTAAACTACCCGCCAGGCTATGGTTTACAGCTTACTAAAATCACTTAAAAAGGAGAACGCGGTCCACGCAATGGGACCAGTTCTGAGAAATTTCTCCTGAAGGTTCTAGATAGATCACTATGAATATGAATGGTAGTGTGAGCAGGTTCTGGTTAGTTCACTGCAAATTAAAAACGAGATCTTGTACAATGTAATTGATGTTTTAGAATTCTCATTTTGAGATTAGTTGTAAATTAATTTTAGGAATTTTTCCTTATTTCCTTTAGGTGATTTTAGTAGCCACATGTCCTCTCTATTAACTAAGGAAAACATGGCTATTAAAATTAATCAAGTAAATAACCTTAAAATGAGCTTAAACCAGCTTAAAATTAGAATATGTTAATATATATGTACTTTACATGATCTTCTTTGCAGTGTAGAAATGATCAGCACTGAGGAAGTGTCGGTCTGAGTGTGGCCTGAACACTGCACTGATGGAATGGGGGAGTGACCGCCTGAGCGAACTGGCCTTTAACAGACAGGCATTGTAGTTAGGATGTAGTTAAGATGTAGTTAGGATGTGGTTAAGATATAGTTAGGATGTAGTTAAGATGTAGTTAGGATGTGGTTAAGATATAGTTAGGATGTAGTTAAGATGTAGTTAGGATGTGGTTAAGATGTAGTTAGGATGTGGTTAAGATGTAGTTAGGATGTGGTTAAGATGTAGTTAGGATGTGGTTAAGATATAGTTAAGATATAGTTAAGATGTGGTTAAGATGTAGTTAAAATGGAGTTTAGTTAAGATGTAGTTAGGATGTAGATATGATGTAGTTAGGATGTGGTTAAGATGTAGTTAAGATGGAGTTTAGTTAAGATGTAGTTAGGATGTAGTTATGATGTAGTTAGGATGTGGTTAAGATATAGTTAGGATGTAGTTAAGATGTGGTTAGGATGTGGTTAAGATATAGTTAGGATGTGGTTAAGATATAGTTAGGATGTAGTTAAGATGTAGTTAAGATGTAGTTAGGATGTGGTTAAGATGTAGTTAGGATGTAGTTTAGTTAGGATGTAGTAAGGATGTAGTTAAGATGTAGTTAGGATGTGGTTAAGATGTAGTAAGGATGTAGTTAGGATGTAGTTAGGATGTGGTTAAGATATAGTTAAGATGGAGTTTAGATGTAGTTAAGATGTAGTTAGGATGTGGTTAAGATGTAGTTAGGATGTAGTTAGGATGTAGTTTAGTTAGGATGTAGTAAGGATGTAGTAAGGATGTAGTTAAGACGTTGTTTAGATGCAGTTAGGATGTAGTAAGGATGTAGTAAGGATGTAGTTAGGATGTAGTTAAGAGGTAGTTAAGACGTTGTTTAGATGCAGTTAGGATGTAGTTAAGATGTAGTTAAGATATAGTTAGGATGTAGTTAGTATGTAATTAAGATGTAATTAAGATGTAGTTGGGATGTAATTAAGTTGTAGTTAGGATGTAGTTTAGTTTAGTTTAGATGTAGTAAGGATGTAGTTAGGATGTAGTTAGTATGTAATTAAGATGTAATTAAGATGTAGTTGGGATGTAATTAAGTTTTGGTTAGGATGTAGTTTAGTGTAGATGTAGTAAGGATGTAGTTGGTATGTAATTAAGATGTAGTTGGGATGTAATTAAGTTGTAGTTAGGATGTAGTTGGGATGTAATTAAGATGTAATAGGGATGTAGTTAGGATGTAGTTAAGATGTAGTTAAGATGTAGTAAGGATGTAGTTAAGACATAGTTAAGATGTAGTTAGGATGTAGTTAAACGACTGCTTTGTGATTTGCTTATAGAGACACTGAGCCGGATTACTCCACTGCAGCCTGACTCGGAGCGCTGGCTCGGGAATGCTCCTCTCGGGAATGCTGCTCTTTCAATAATCCCCAGAAAGCCGTAGGTGAATTTGACGTGAAGGAGCTAGAACCCCGTCCCGGGAAGCATGGGGAATGAGCAGTATTTAGGCTCCTGGTTTCCCGTTCTGTGGCAGTCATTTTTCACGTCAATTACCGGAGAATCCAGCCACCGCAGGGCTCGTTACTTTGGCACGGGGAGCCGATGGCCGCCCACCGAAGTGCACAAGACTGCAACCTGTAGGTACTCACTGCTAATGAGGCGTAGCGTTATTGCATGCCCGGCCTGCGGTGAGCCGGCGATACTCCCTGTTTCTGCTGCCTGTAACTTTATATATTAGGTTTATTTTATATGATGCCAGATTCCCGCAGTACGGTTTATCCCTCCATGTCCTCGGTGAGGAATGCCCAGCCGGGCGACCATTGTTCATCCCCAACGCAACACCTCATAAATGTTCGTACGCGCTCTATTGCTATCATCAGTCATTCCCAAATGGCCGAGGAGGGAGCCGCTGGCTGGCGAGAGGCCTCGAGTACGAGCACCTCCAGGGTGGCTGCTATCTGTTTTCAGAAGTGCTCGCCTCGCATTCGCTGCAGCTGACTCCGGCTGCCAGAGGCGGGCACGGTTACTAGCCCGCTCGGATTGGTGTACTCAATGCTGGGGCTGCCAGGCCGCTGCAGGAACGGTGTGGAACTATGATTCCCTGTTTCAGTCCTTCCCTCTGTCTTCTACAGGGTCTGCGCAGACTTCCTCGCTTTATACGCGGTCCGCTGGGTCAGTTAAAGAACAGGCGGACCGAATCCCTCCGCTCCCGCTCAGCTTTTATAAGGGGAAAGTCAGCGGGATCAGACTCCCCCTGACACGATCGGGAAGGCTGCAGATAATGGCATGGCCTTGAGGTGTAATGGGGCTGAGCAGAGCTTTAATAGAGACGTCGAGCTGGTTATGGGCCGGGATGGGGTCACATGGACGTGACCTGCAGCTTCAGAGGTCAAGCTGAGAAATCTATAAACGCCCTCCGAGTGTCTGTTTGGCGTATCAAGGCTTACGGTGCTCAGACTGAGCTGGGGTTCCGGGCTAGTTCAGGAGGGACTCGATTCCAAGACAGCTGGGAAGCTGTGCACAGTGTGATTCAGTATAGGCGGATACAGTGGCGTGCTAAACATCCCCGTCTCTGTAGCCCAGAGGATCCATGATTCCCAAACAGATCCAGATTTGATTCCACAGGACATTCTTTCTGCTGCTGCTCAGTCCACCTTAAAGGACCTGGGGTCCAGAGAAGGTGCTGGCGGTGGTTCTGGATCCATCTTAAAGGACCTGGTCCAGAGAAGGTGCTGACAGTGGTTCTGGATCCATCTTAAAGGACCTGGGGTCCAGAGAAGGTGCTGGCGGTGGTTCTGGATCCACCTTAAAGGATCGGGGGTCCTGAGAAGGTGCTGGCGGTGGTTCTGGATCCACCTTAAAGGACCTGGGGTCAGGAGAAGGTGCTGGTGGTGGTTCTGGATCCACCTTAAAGGATCGGGGGTCCTGAGAAGGTGCTGGCGGTAGTTCTGGATCCATGTTAAAGGACCTTGGGTCCAGAGAAGGTGCTGGCAGTGGTTCTGGATCCATCTTAAAGGACCGGGGGTCCTGAGAAGGCGCTGGCGGTGGTTCTGTATCCACCTTAAGGGATCGGGGGTCCTGAGAAGGTGCTGGCGGTAGTTCTGGATCAATCTTAAAGGACGTGTGGTCCAGAGAAGGTGCTGGCGGTAGTTCTGGATCCATGTTAAAGGACCTGGGGTCCAGAGAAGGTGCTGGTGGTGGTTCTGGATCCATCTTAAAGGACCTGGGGTCCAGAGAAGGTGCTGCCGGTGTTTCTGGATCCATCTTAAAGGACCTGGGGTCCAGAGAAGGTGCTGGCGGTGGTTCTGGATCCACCTTAAAGGATCTGGGGTCCAAAGAAGGTGCTGGCAGTGGTTCTGGATCCATGTTAAAGGACCTGGGGTCCAGAGAAGGTGCTGGTGGTGGTTCTGGATCCATCTTAAAGGACCTGGGGTCCAGAGAAGGTGCTGTTGGTGGTTCTGGGTCCATCTTAAAGGACCTGGGGTCCAGAGAAGGTGCTGTTGGTGGTTCTGGATCCATCTTAAAGGACCTGGGGTCCAGAGAAGGTGCTAGTGGTGGTTCTGGATCCATTTTAAAGGACCTGGGGTCCAGAGAAGGTGCTGTTGGTGGTTCTGGATCTGGTTATATCTGGGCTCTTCTCTGCATGGTGGGGCAGTGATGAACTGTGTTCCCAAACGATGGTGTTAGGAAGTGCACAGCAATGTTCAGTCAGTCCCTGACCTCACTACTACTCAATCAAATCCACACAGCAATGTTCAACATTAGTACCTGACCTCACTACTACTCAACCAAATCTTTAGAGCAATGTTCAATCAGTACCCGACCTCACTAATACTCAGTCCAATTCTCATAGCAATGTTCAGCGTTAGTACCCTGCCAATTCTTCAATCAAATCTTCACAGCAAAGTTCATCACCCAATGTAAAGCCATTCTATCAAAGCGGAGGCTGTGACTGCAGCACAAACTCCCCATTAAGACGTTGACTTCAGGAGCTGTGCTGGAGGAGGAGGTGTCCGCACTACTCCGGTGCACCGTTCCCGTTAATCCCAGCACTGGGAGACGTGACCTAGCGCCTCCCTGCAGCTATTAACCGCCATGCTACTTTGTAGACCGCAGTGCTCTCTGGTTAGCATCACTGCTCCACCCTTCCAGAGAAGGTCAACAGAGGGCACTGTAGCTCCACCGGAGAGCCGGGCTGCAGGCTGCCGGCCGATGATAAATCTCCGAGGGGAAGTGTGTCTTAGCACGTCCAGCACAGGAAAGGGGGAATTAGAGGGAGTAATTAAAACGTATTGACACCATATGTGCTCCGCCTCTCCGTGCGCTCGGCCTCTGTGAAGGTGTTTAACCCGTAATTACAGACAGACTGCCTCCAGGCTGATTATATAACCGCACACACATACGCAGCGTGTACGCACACGCCGCCGGGGCGCTGCTCAGCTGGATGCTGATGTACGAGCGGTTTTGAGTCCTGCCCCTGCTTTTGGGTCCAGCTCGGAATGGGATTCGGCTCCTGGAACACGGGCTCTGCTCCGGGCCCAGTCTACTCCTCCTGCTCATTCAGCGGCTAAAGCTGCACCGCTGCTCCTTCAGCTCAGGCGTACTTCAGACAAACGTGTGGTGGTGTTGACTTATAGACATTTACATCTATATATACAGTATACATACACCGTTATATCAGAATCCTACATCCACCTCCCTGTAGCTACACCCACTGTCCACTCCATCAGCTCCACCGTCCATACAGGACACTCTGTAGGTGTACAGGTCCAGACTGTAGTCCATCTGTTTCTCTGTGTACTGTACTACCCTGTTCTTCAATGGTCAGGACCCCCACAGGACCACCACAGAGCAGGCATGATGTGGGTGGTGGATCATTCTCAGCACTGCAGTGACACTGACGTGGTGGTGGTGTGTCCACCAACCAAAACTATCCAGACCAACAGCGTCCTGTGGGTCGACGTCCTGTGGGGCGATGTCCTGTGGGTCAGTCTCCTGTGCCCACTGATGAAGGACTAGAGGATGACCAACACTGCACTGTGCAGCAGCAGATGACCTATCGTCTCTGACTGTCCATCTACAAGGTGGAGCAGCAAGGTAGGAGTGTCTAATAGAGTGGACAGTGAGTGTGGATAAAAGGAGGTGGACCTATTAAAGTGGCGGGTAGGTGCATATTTAATTCTGAGTCCCTCCCACTTATTATTAGTAGTATTAGTACTAGTATTAGTATTAGCAGTATTTGTATATGTATTATTATTATACTAGTATTAGTAAAATTTGTAGTAGTAGTAGTAATATTATTAGTAGTATTAGTACTAGTATTAGTATTGGCAGTATTTGTATTATTATTATTATTATTATTAGTAGTAGTATTAGTACTAGTATTAGTAGAATTAGTATAGTGTTAGTATTAGTAGTATTTGTATTAGTAGTAGTATTATTAGTATTAGTACTAGTATTATTATTAATATTAGTAGTAGTAGTAGTAGTAATATTTGTATTAGTATTAGTAGTAGTAGTATTAGTATTAGCAGTATTTGTATTAGTATTAGTAGTAATATTATTATTATTATTACTAGTAGTACTAGTATTAGTAGAATTAGTACAGTGTTAGTATTAGTATTAGCTGTATTTGTATTAGTATTATTAGTAGTATTAGTACTTGTATTAGTAGTGTTAGTAATAGTGTTAGTATCAGTAGTAGTAATATTTGTAGTAGGATTATTAGTATTAGTAGTAGTATTAGTATTAGCAGTATTTGTATTAGTATTAGTAGTAATATTATTATTATTACTAGTAGTACTAGTATTAGTAGAATTAGTACAGTGTTAGTATTAGTATTAGCTGTATTTGTATTAGTATTAGTATTATTAGTAGTATTAGTACTTGTATTAGTAGTGTTAGTAATAGTGTTAGTATCAGTAGTAGTAATATTTGTAGTAGGATTATTAGTATTAGTAGTAATATTAGTATTAGCAGTATTTGTATTAGTATTAGTAGTAATATTATTAGTAGTATTATTAGTGTTATTAATATTATTTTGAATGTATTGTATTTATTGAATTCATCATTTTCAGCCCCATTCAAACCCCACCGTCTCCTTTAACCCACAGACACCACACTGCCTGTCCTCGCTGGAGGCATGTGATCCTGCTCTCTCCTCTATACGTCATTATTCATCCCTCATTCATCAGTCCTCCTATAGCCCCGCCCATTCTAGTTTAGGTACCATCCAACCCACCAGTGGACCTACACGTGTCTTCTGAGTGTGTATGGAATGTTGATGATGAAAATCTGGAAAACCTGGAAATACTAAGTTCCTGTGGGGGACTATTTGACCTCACAGCGCCCTGCAGCATGTATCCCTCCACCATGAATGGAGTTTAAGGCTGAGATCTTCTCCACACTATCATAAACAGCGTCTCAGACATCAGGCAGCGTATTCAGAACCACCTCCTGTAGGAACTTCCTGTGAGGGAGCTTTTAGAGGGGACGTCTGGTTACACCCCACGGTATAATCTGGTAAATATTTAGATTAAGGAGTTCATCTGGTTATTCATGTTTTAATCTTTATAATAAACAGTAAACATGGTTAAAAACAGAACCAGCGTTCAGCCATCTCCACTAACCGTTTAACAACTGACCTAGAACATGAAAGTCGGGTACCGCTGGGTGAGAGCCCAAAGACGGGACCTAGACTAACTCACTCCTCAGAGTCATTGGCTGTTTTCTGTTTCAGGACCTTTTGCCCAGCAGAGGAACGTTCCCGGCTCACCAGCAGACCCTCCAGCGACTGCGCAGAGTCTGACCAAGACTCGCGATGATGTCATCACCCATCCACTGGGAGAATGAGATCAGTAAGTGTGTAGCCAATGGCTGATAAAGGGCCTTTAAATAAACAGGGTAATCGCTGAGCGCGGCCCAGGATCTACGACGGAACGTGATTAAACTGTTTTTAGGGAAGCCAAGCCTCGACCTTCGCGGCCGCTTGGCCTTTCCACCAGGGCTTTTAAAGAGCAGCGCGTTTCAGCGGAGGAGCGCTAGCGCTCGTCCAAATACGCAAAACAGCCGGCGCGAGTCGCAGACAGATATACGGGCAGATTATCTGACCCCGGGACTTGTTTAGGAAAGTCAGACAAAATAAGCGGAGGAGGCGAGCGTAATCTCCGAGGCCTCGGGTCCGGTGGGACCGGCTGTGTGGGTGGACTCTCGGCGCTGCAGGCCTGGAGGAGCCCCAGATGGCTCAGACTCGCTGGATCGGCGGACCAGAGAGGAGGCGAGGAGAAATGCAAAGAACAGAAAATTCTGCCCATCGAAAGGCAGCGCTGGGAACGTGGGGATCCGCCATATGGTCCATACGAGACGGACTCAGAGGAGACCGTGAGGACTTCAGGAGGAGGAGACAGACAGAAACCTCACAGGGGTCAAACAGGGCGTCCCAGCCCAGCGTGTTTGGGGTGCACTGGCGGGTTCGGCTCTGCTGGACGGCCTCTGTTCTGAAGCTGCTGTCATTTTCCATCTCCACAGATCAGCATCCATAAAGCACTGTGGCCTTATTGGAGGGGTGGACCTGAGTAGGGATCCCCAAGGTACAGTACTCCTCCAGAGTCAGCTCCTCCTTTAGTCCTCCACTGGAGTACCGGTACTAAAGTACGTACCTTCAGATGTACTTAAGTATGGAGAGTAACAGGAGCATGGTTTATTATGGCTCAACTCAGTGCTCAAGTCAGAAACACAGCCTCTGATTGGTCTACAAGTCAGAAACACAGCCTCTGATTGGTCTACAAGTCAGAAACACAGCCTCTGATGGGTCTACAACTCAGAAACACAGCCTCTGATGGGTCTACAAGTCAGAAACACAGCCTCTGATTGGTCTACAAGTCAGAAACACAGCCTCTGATGGGTCTACAACTCAGAAACACAGCCTCTGATTGGTCTACAAGTCAGAAACACAGCCTCTGATGGGTCTACAACTCAGAAACACAGCCTCTGATGGGTCTACAAGTCAGAAACACAGCCTTTGATTGGTCTACAAGTCAGGAACACAGCCTCTGATTGGTCTACAAGTCAGAAACACAGCCTCTGATTGGTCTACAAGTCAGAAACACAGCCTCTGATTGGTCTACAAGTCAGGAACACAGCCTCTGATTGGTCAACAAGTCAGGAACAGCCTCTGATTGGTCTACAAGTCAGAAAAACAGGTTCTGATTGGCCAACAAGTCTGGAGCACAGCCTCTGGTCAACAGACTCAACCCAAAGTATGCACAATGGGATGGCACTGGTGCTATTGCTACAGTTACAGGTGCCAGTGAGAAACCCACACACAGCCACATGACCTGCCATCTCGGAACTCCACGCCATCTAAATACCAGCTCTGTAATACAGGCCTCTCTCTGTCGTCGTAGAGACGATACCTCAGTGATGATAAGTCATACGGGTTCCTAACGGGAAAGCAGGAGGCCAGTTTCTCTGGGTGATAGGTAGCACAGGGACAGCCCCGCCCAGTAATCCCGTCCAGCGCTGTTCAGCATATTGACAAGACAGTGACAGTACACATGAGTCAGTCCCCTTGTTCTTTCCCCTCAAAATAAAAACGGCACATCATCATAAATCATAACGGCGTAAAGCTTTCATCAGAGAGTCAGCGCTCGCCTTTCAAAGCAGCGCGTCTGCTGGGTCTCAGAACTGTTGCACAAGCTTTCTGTCCTGTCAGCATGTAATCTCCCGAGCGGCTGCGCCTCCCGAGGCTTCCAGGTGTGCTTTCAGCTGTGAGCAGGGGGAGGGGGAGGAGGAGGAGGAGGAGGAGGAGTAGCGCTGATAAAAGAAAGCATGCCAAATTGTGCTAAAACTCTTCAAAGCTCCTGCAGCCCGGCCTGACCGTCCTGACTCCGGCAGCTGGAGCATCGCTGGACGTGTCCTCTCTGACATCAGCACGGATCCCTTTCAATTAGCGCTCCACAGGGGCGTGTGCCCTGTCATCACAGCGCGCTCTGATCCTCCTCACGGCTGCAGCACGCAGGTGTAAGCTCTGGCACAGGTGAGGAACCAGCCCAGAAACAGCTGAGACAACAGAAGGAGACCGCAGGAGCTGACGCTATCAGACTCGCAGATCTTCCGCGGTTCTGTGGAAAGAACCCGGGAGCTTTCATTTAAGGGGTTTGATCTGTGGGCTTTTCTGGTTCTCTGTTTATCTGGTTTCTCCTTTGACCCTCCGCTGCAGTTCTCCAGGACACTGTGGTTATACCTGCTTCTGAAAAACCCTGAAACTACATTTCCCAGAAGTCCACACTCCGACACATTCACAGCATCACTTATAGAGCAAAACAACTTCCATATTTTTAATTTCACTGCATATTGTGGGTGTAGATAGTGAAAGTAGGGGCACTGGGTGAGTGGGCGTGGCTATATAGGTGAAAGTGCGATAGCTGGGTGAGTGGGCGTGGCCATTTAGGTGAAAGTGTGATAGCTGGGTGAGTGGGCGTGGCTATATCAGTGAGAGTATGAAGGCTGGGTGAGTGAACGTGGCTGTATAAGTGAGAGTGTGAAGGCTGGGTGAGTGGGCGTGGCTATATCAGTGAGAGTGTGAAGGCTGGGTGAGTGGGCGTGGCTATATCAGTGAGAGTGTGAAGGCTGGGTGAGTGGGCGTGGCTATATCAGTGAGAGTGTGAAGGCTGGGTGAGTGGGCGTGGTTATATCAGTGAGAGTGTGAAGGCTGGGTGAGTGGGCGTGGCTATATCAGTGAGAGTGTGAAGGCTGGGTGAGTGGGCGTGGCTGTATAAGTGAGAGTGTGAAGGCTGGGTGAGTGGGCGTGGTTATATCAGTGACAGTATAAAGGCTGGGTGAGTGGGCGTGGCTCAGCACCTGTCTGAGTTGCCCACTGAGCCAGCAGGTCTCTCCGAAGCTGAGGGAAGTGCTTTCGGTTCATCCCCGTAGAGCCCAGTATGGCAGATGGAGATGACGCTGTATCCTCTCCAAGGCTATTTGTCTTGGACACCTCCTCTCTGCCTGAAGGAGGGATTCGCTAAATGTCAGCCTGTTGATGTTAATGAAATCCCCCTTTCCCTACATACAGTGCGCATGGAATCTGGCTGACAGCTGATGGAACAACTCTTCACCCAACTAAGGCTCTGGCCCGGTTCCACTGGAGCTGCAACACAGCCAAGCTCTCCCGGAGCCTCCTCGGAGAAACAGAGACGAGAGACAGCCAATTAGCGTCTCTGGAAAGGAGCGGAGGCAGTTGGGATGCGAAATTCCCCCTTGGCCACTACACCCTGACTTACACTAACACAGCGAGAGGAGCGAGCAGGCCCGCTTCACCAGAACACGAGCGAGTTCTAATCAAACGCATGTGGATAATTTGCTATTGGACCCGCGTATCTGCACGCACGGGTGTCTACACGGACCCTCGTTCCTTTCATTTCAGGCGTAGTGGGGACAGCCGTTCGTCTCCACCGCACAGCGCTTGTTCCATGCCAGCCAGTAGAGAGACAGTGGTCCCCATTTTCGAATGAGCCATGCCAGAGACCCCACAGAGTCCTACCAGAGTCCATGTAGAGTCCCTGAGGCACGAGGGGCCACCCCATCGCTTCCCTCGCCTGCAGTCTCTGGTATGGTTCTCTGCTGCCCACCATGCCAAAGATGACCGCAAGGCCCAATCCCATTTCTACCGTAACCCCTCCCCCCGCCCCCTCCTTAAAACTGAGTAATAAGGGGTAGTGGTTGACTTCAGGCTGCTAGCGGTGCCCTGTAGGTGACCCTGCCAGTCTGCAGTGCCAGTGGAGGAGGGTAGAGTTCAGCTCCTCACTGCTTCAACACATTTAGGGCATCATGTGACTTCAAAGAGGCGGAGGACCAATATTTATTATCTCCACCCAGAATGATTCCGTGATATAAGGCTGAGCTTCATGATCAGATTTCCAAGTCATTTAAGGTGGAACGGGAGATTCCGCTAGGTGGCGCCGAGACATCAGCGAGTTACTAGTGATTTTTACGTGTGTTATGAAGAAAATGACCATAAAGGCTGTTACCATGGTGATCTTACTTATGGGGCTCTCTGGTCGCCTGTGAGTCGGAGGGCATTCTGGGAATTTCCGCTCCGTTTGGAGTGTGCCTCTGTTTGAAGGGGCATGTAACCCTAACACTCCGCCCTCCACCTCAACACCAATTGGGACAACCCTACTCCTAGACCTGAACCCGCAAAGTGGAGGGGTGGGGTTAAGTGTTAGGGGCGAGGGGCGAAATGGGATCAGGCCCAAGAGTGCTGCACATGTCCGTTTGAGCCCTAACCTTAGCCACACGGGACCCCTCCGGCCTCGCCAGGCCGTCTTCCGGGGCTCAGCGGTCGAGCGCTGTTGCACCTTGACTGGGTTCAGCCCTCTTCTTCACCACGACCTCCCAAACCGCCCCCGGTTCAGCACAGCATGTGTCCTGCAGCACTTCCATCCGTCTTTCAGTTCCTCAGAGAGACACACCTTCTTCTCTCCATCCAGATCTCAGTGGTGTTGAGGTTCTAGGCTCTGGGGTGGTCAGTCCATGGTTCTGAGAATGCCAGCGGCTTCTTCGTTGGATGTGTGGGTCTCCTTTTCTCAGTGAGGAGCTTCTTGAACAGCTACACCTCCTTTCAGACCTCCATAGTGCGGAAGAGTCTCCTCACAGTGGAGGAAGGATGGACAGGATCTGTTCTCAGATCTGAAGCAGGAGTGGAGCTTGATGTTCTCCTCTCTCTCAGAGATGGAGGTGCTGTTGATCTGGTGGGGACAGTGTTGGTGGTGGGTCTACCAGGTCTCCCGGGTGGTTGCCTGGTTTGACTCTCTCACAGCGGGGTGCCAAAGCCAGGAGACGGGTCTGGACAAGTTGCCAGTCCACCGCAGGCTGTCTGGTCTCCTCAGATAAATAACTGGACGTGGGTTATGGAAGCTCATTCCAAGGGCAGGTCAGGAGGGCTTGTAGGTTGAATACGGACAACTGTAAAGCTCCGAGGAGGTCCCCTGCAGGTTTCCAGGCTCCCGTCTGGGAAAAGCGTTTAATGTTTTATGAACTAAATAATCCAGAAAGTATAAAATAGCTGCCTGCGCCGTTTGAAACTGGATTAGGCCGTGTTTTATCGTGCAGGGATCACGCCATACTCCTGGTGGTCCTGCCAGAGGACGGACCTAATTGATGGCAATTGGAAAAGCTGGGAACAATGAAGGAATGCTGCAAGATTTACTAATTCCTTAGTTCCCCAGAGCTGTAATGAATCGTGGAGGGATCGCGGGGGACGGTTCTCTCGGTTTGATATGGCTGGAGAAATGAAAGGAGGAAGGTGTTTTGCCAGGGCGGATGAATCAGTAGCTGGGATGTAGGTAGAGATAGACTGCTGTTGGAAAACTCACAGCTGATGTTCCGACTGTAACAGCTGGAAGTGATTGGGAAGCGCAGTCCTGTAAAAGAAAGATGAACCACATTTCGCTGTGTTCTTCACTGCTGCGCTTGGAGAACCTGCCAGGTAAAAGCACTGCTTAGCAATGACCCGCAATTTAGGTTCTGGGTCCAGTCCAGTCAAGGCATGTGTCTTCTTCAGGCATGTGCACAGATAGACCACCAGGGGGCGTGATCTCCTGCCCTGTTTGCCCTTGACTTGCCCTCCTGGGGGAGATGTAATGTTCTAGATAGTTCTTGGTGTTTTAGCACTAGCTAATGCTAACAGCTGTGGTAATACATTAATGGAGATGTAAAGTTCCAGATAGCTCTCGGTGGTTTAGCACTAGCTAATGCTAACAAATATGGTAATAATGGAAATGTAAAGTTCTAGATAGTTCTCGGTGGTTTAGCACTAGCTAATGCTAACGGCTGTGGTAATATATTAATGGAGAGGTAAAGTTCTAGATAGTTCTTGGTGTTTTAGCACTAGCTAATGCAACAGCTGTGGTAATACATTAATGGAGATGTAATGTTCTAGATAGTTTTTGGTGGTTTAGCACTAGCTAATGCTAATGGCTGTGGTAATATATTAATGGAGAGGTAAAGTTCTAGATAGCTCTCGGTGGTTTAGCACTAGCTAATGCTAACAAATATGGAAATGTAAAGTTCTAGATAGTTCTCGGTGGTTTAGTACTAGCTAATGCTAACAGCTGAGCTAATATATTAATGGACATGTAATGTTCCAGAAAGTCTTTTAGCATTAGCTAATGCTAACAGTTGAGGTAATGTATAACGATGATGTAACGTTCTAGATAGGTATAGGCACTTTAGTGATGTTTCTCATTTGCAGGTAACAGACCTGTATACGCTTCCTTCTATACACTGAGGAATTTATTCATAACCAAAACTAAGACCCGGATTTCTGGGATAAGAATGTCAATGTTAGCGAAACAAGCTCCTTCTTTACATCACTGGAAACATTTTGAGGGATCTAGAACCAGAACCTCTGTTTTACCTTCATTTAGTGATGGGAGATATTAAATCAGCTCCTTTCCCAAAGGGAGCAAACATGATGACCCAGGACTGACCCCTGTGGAACCCCACAGGACATATCCGTACATGAGGACAACCAGTCTCCAATAGACATCAGGAACGTTCCGTCTAAACCGGTTCCTGATATTCCGACCCAGCACCTATTCATTAACATACTACGCCCATGGGAGTCTAAAGCTGCACTGAAGTGGTGTTAGTTTTAATCCAGAGTGTCCAGATCGTCCTCCGGTCTTCAGCAGGACCTGCTGATCACCAGGTATGGAGCTGTAGAGGTTCCTGATGGAGTCCTGTGATAATCCATCCCATGCAGCTTGAACATCCTCACACAGTTCCTGCAGATGGTGCGGTAGGGGTGGAGGTGGAGGGACACCAGGTCTTCTGGACGTGTGACACCAAACCGTTCATCTTGGTGCTGACCACGGTGCCTCCACACACGGATTCGTTGGGCGTCTCCACCAAGACTAAAGCGGGACTCGTCACTGAAGATGACCCGCTGCCATTCTGAGTCACTCCATGACAGTCTGGTACGACACCACTGCAGTCTTTGGTGACGGTGACGTGGTGTTAAGGACAGTCGTGGTAACGGTCTGTGTGCATGTAGTCCTGCGTGGTGCAGCCGTCTGCCGATGGTGCTGCACTAACAGGATGACTCATGGAGGACACCACTGCTCGCTGGAGGTCTGTAGTGGTGGTGTTGGGTCTCTGGTTGGTGTAGGTCTCCCAGGTCCTTCTTGTCGCTGGTGCTGCTAACTGTGTGCTGTGGTAGTATCTGCAGGACCAGTATGGCGTACAACACGTCCATAAGACCATCCCGATTCCCGTAGCCCTACGATGCGAACCCTCTCCAACTGCTTGGACTTCATGAGAAAATCAGATCTTGGTTTTGTGGACCTTCAGCACAGACCTGGCCGTTAGATGATGGACCCCTCCTGCAATGAGCTCATGCTGGAATGTAAAGTTTACACAGTGGAAGCTGGTTTGCGTGTTTTCCTGCCCGCTACAGAAAGGAGATTATTTTAATGGCACATAAATGGTAAATTTGTTTGTCTAAATGTTTCGTATTAGGCATTGACGTAGGACGGCGGAGGGGCTGGTCAGCTCTGTTGACGATGGCTATCTCACACATGTTCAGCTGACTCCCGTCCAGCTCCGTGGAGCCACGGCTGAAGCGGCTCTGGGCCGTATCCCGACTCAGACTCTGCGGCCGCAGCTTAATTTTCAACAGTTTCGGGTCAGTCGCCGCCCCGGCTGGGCAATCGGCGGCACGGCGGAGTTAGCCGTCACACTGATGGAGATATAAGGGGCTCGCGGCTCCTGAGCTGGGGTGGGGGGCTGCGGCTCGACTCCTGTTTCCATCGTAAATAATTTGTGGAATGATAAGCTGCTAATATCTGATTTTGGTCGGATGGTATGGACCGCACACCACTTCCAAACAAAACACGACCGCCGTAGAAAAATACAAAAGCTGGATCGGGAAACTGCGCTCGGTGCCAATAGCAGGAATGGTCTCCGTGAGTGCTGGCTCCTCACAGCTCTCAGAATGGGAGAGGGTCTGAGGGGAGCTGGAGCGGGCGGACTCAGAGGGACGAGCGTAACTGGGCATCGGTTTAAACTGGCCTCTGCCTGCTTCTCCCACTAGAGGGCGTGGGTGAGCGAGTCCGTTTATGCGGAAAGTTTACCATAACTTTAGAGGTGTGTCCCTGGAAAATGCAAAGGGACTGCACAGCATAATTGATTCAGGGATGGTTGCTAAGGTGTTGCTATGGAATTCCAGATGGTTGCTAAGGTGTTGATAACTACTGTGCAGCTTAAATGGTTCAGGAATGGTTTCCAGGGTGTTGCTATTGTATTCCAGATGGTTGCTAAGGGTTACTAGGGTTTTGCTTGATGGTTGCTTGGGGATCCCAAATGGTAGCTAGTCAGTCCTATGGTTTTCCAGTTGGTTGTTACGGTGTTACTGAACAGTTGCTGTAGTAACCCAATTAGTTGACAGGGTGTTGCTAAATTCTTGTTATGATATCCTAAGTAGTTGCTAGGGTGTTGTTAAGTGGTTGACAGAGTGTTGCTAAATGGTTGCTACGGTATTGCACGGCAGTTGCTAGAGTGTTGCTAAGTGGTTGCTAAAGTGTAGTTTGGTGGTTTGTGTAAAGTTTTCCAGACGGTTGCTTGTGTCTTAGTAGGCAGTTGCTATGGTATCCCTGTTAGGGTGGTGCTAAGCAGGTGTTGTTGCATTTAGGATTTGTTAAGGCATTGCTAGGTGTTTGCTATAGTATCCCAGGTGGTCGCTAGGGGGTGGCTAAATGGGTTTTATTGTTTGCAGTAATTACTAATTTGTTTCTAGGTGGTTGCTATGGTATCCTAGGGGGTGGCTAAATGGGTGTTATTGTTTCCAGTAATTACAAATTTGTTTCTAGGTGGTTGCTATGGTATCCCAGGTGGCTGACTGAGGTTTGCTAAGTGGTTGTTTGGGTTTTGCATGATGGTTGCTATGATATCCCAGGTGGTTGCTAGTTGGGTGTTATTGTATTCAGCATTTGCTAAGGTATATCAAGGTGGTTGCTATGGTGTCCCAGGGGGTTACTAGGGAGTTGTTAAGTGGGTGTTATTGTATCCAGGATGTGCTAAGGTGTTTCTAGGTGGTTACTATGGTATTCCAGGTGGGATATTCACAATTCCTGAGCAGTCTGCAGTTGGAACAGTGTTAATATCTCGAAGTTGAGTTAGTGGACAGCAGTCCGGCTCGTCCGGTTCTGCTTAGTCAGCGTTGAGTTTAATGTAAAAGTTCACAAAGCTGGCTATGCAAATTGATAGACTCCGGGTAGGCAGCTGGGCAGCTGGGGAATGCATGCCAGGCCCACTTTTAAATGTGGCCACCTAAAGGAGTCGCTCTAGAGAGCAGACAAAGGAACATGGCATCACAGGCGCAGACGCCAGGAAACACGGCAGCCTGGCAGCTAGCGCGAGGGCTCCTTCACCCGCTTAGCCGCTCCGCACGGTGGAGCTGATTTCTCTTAAACAAGCGGCATGTAATGGAGCGTGCAGGATGTTTCCAGGAAGATGGGTCAATGTGGGAAGAGCGAGTCGCTTCCAGCCAAAACTAACATTAACAAACTGTTTGGGTAAGAGGGATACTCGTCTCCTGGCAGCACATTCCGAAGACGCTGTGGGCGGAGGATGGGAGCGGAAATGCGGAGGGCTGGAAAGCTGGACTGGCTGTTGTTGTTGTTCACTTTGCTTTTCACTTCAACTTACTTTCCACACCTGCTGCGTATGCCGGACATACGGCCGCACCACAGCACCACAGGCCACCTCCCGCCCGTCACCTGAACTCCCACCCAAATGCCTGTAGCCTGAATGTGAATCTGTGAGGACGTGCGTCTCCCTTCCCTCCATCCTTTATTTCTTTAAGGGCCAAAAACTGAACTAGTGTCATGCAGCAGACTCAATGAGAGGCCACTAGGGTGCATGTAGGGGCAGCGAGCCTTTGGTGGTTTCCCAGAGGACCCCAGATGTTTGCTAGGTAGGCGCTATGTTATCCCGATTGGTTGTTAGGGTGTTACTGGACAATTGCTATAGTATCCCAGTTAGTTGCTATTGTGTTGATAAATTCTTGCTATGGTATCCTAGATGGTTTCTGGGTGCTTGTTAGGGTGTTGCTAATAGTTGTTAGTGTTGTTAGGTGGTTGCTAGGGTGTTGCTCAGTGGTTGCCAGGGGTTGCCCAGGCATTTAGGTGGTTGTTAGAGTGTTGCCAAGTGATTTAGGGTGCTCTGCTAAAGCTTTGGGAAATGGAAACTGAAACTGGGGAGTGGGGAGGCTCTGATAAACAGCAGGGGGCGCTCTAACTGTACTTAGAACTTCCGGTTTGTGATACTTTAGTCCAGTTTAAATCTGTTCCTGAGCGGTAACGGGAGCTGTCCGGATCTTGGCTCATGACAGACATATACCTGATATACCTTGGTATCTGATCGCTTTGAACTTGTGTTCCTTATCGACTGAGTCATCTTGCTTACCATGTTAATCAGACAGTAATGTTAGGGATCAGCCATTCCTCTGTGTTCAGGACCACCCAGGTGAACACCGTCACTGATTGGTATGCATATTTAGCACGTTAGCAGAGAGACTGAGCTGAGCAGCACCAGGGGGCGCTATAACGCTGTTGTTGCTGTTATTTGGACCTCTGATGTGAAATGTGGGGTTAATTCATAACCCCTTACACGCTCGTCAGTAAAGCAGCTGTGTTCTAATAGAGCCGTGGTTTGTTTATGTTTTGGCTAAAGTGAAGACATCCTGAAGCCGAACACTCGGACGCTGTTAGGACGCAGTGCTGGAGACACCCTTTCTCTGCCAGTGGAGAAACAGTAGAGCTAGAGCAGTGCATGAAGTCAGATATGTAGAACTGAGGGATATGGTTTGTTACCCTGAGGTGCCAGGAACCACACCAGAGAGCTACCAGAGTGCAGGTGTGTTGGGAAGGAAGGTAAAGGTGACCAGGATCAATAACTGATGATAAATTTAGACTGATATGATCAATATTTATTGAGCTACACATACAGAAGTCTGTCTCTCAGTATGGCGTCGGGCCGCCGTGTTCGCTAACCCAACACGCCAGACGTCTCGGTATGGAGCTGTAGAGGTTCCTAATGGAGTCCTGTGATAATCCATCCCATGCAGCTTGAACATCCTCACACAGTTCCTGCAGATGGTGCGGTAGGGGTGGAGGTGGAGGGACACCAGGCCTTCTGGACGTGTGACGACAAACCGTCCATCTCGGTGCTGACCACGGTGCCTCCACACACGGATTCGTTGGGCGTCTCCACCAAGACTAAAGCGGGACTCGTCACTGAAGATGACCCGCTGCCATTCTGAGTCACTCCATGACAGTCTGGTACGACACCACTGCAGTGTTTGGTGACGGTGACGTGGTGTTAAGGACAGTCGTGGTAACGGTCTGTGTGCATGTAGTCCTGCGTGGTGCAGCCATCTGCCGATGGTGCTGCACTAACAGGATGACTCATGGAGGACACCACTGCTCGCTGGAGGTCTGTAGTGGTGGTGTTGGGTCAGTCAGGTACAGAGATAAGACCCATCCTTGGTTACATCACGTGTGCGGTCGAGTGTGAAACTTGAATAATTAGTATGGCTCACCATGTCACACCTACACACCAAGTTTCAGTCCTGTGGGTTGACTCCTTCTGGCTGCAGCTCTTGGTGCAGTTATTGTTTTTGATGAGTTTAGATGCAGGGCTTTATCCAGCGCCACTCAAACCCGTTAGTACCGGTACTTTTACCAGGTTCTCCCGCTGTGGTGATGGTAGGATCCTTTAAGAAGACCGGTCACAATCAGCACACCGTCACCACGTCACTGTAGCAGCCACCTCCCCACAGTAAAGCATGCTTACAGTGGGCCGTCTCAGTGGTCCGTCTCAGTGGTCCGTTGCCCTTGTTGCAGTGAGGCCCAGACCACAGGCTTTTTGCCAAACCCATGATCATGACTTATTTTCCCTTTGGTGAAGGCCAAGCCCGCGTGCGGTGCGTTTATGGACACAGTTCTAAGTGCTCCCACTTTACTAGTAATGTTATGGTAAAAACAGATTTGAGGGTCGCTGCTTAGAGGGCGCTCTTAGAGCTGGCGTACGTCTTCAAAGGCTGAGTATATAAACCAAAAGTGGTGTAGACTAATACACACCGCACCAATGTGATATATAGAGGGGGACTTTCTCTCACGGCCGCTGGAAGATGATTTGTGGTGAGATCACTAATACTGATATTCTGAGGGGGATGATTGGACCTCAGATCGGCCTGTATGTTTTAAATGTGGTTGAAATGAACATATACATTTACTGTGCAGTGCTTATATCCACTTACACAGATTATACACTATATATATATATATATACAGTATATAACAACATATGCACTGACCATACACTTAACCAGGTCCACCTCCCTCTATCTTTACTCACAGTCCACTCCATCAGCTCCACCGACCGTACAGGACACTCTGTAGGTGTACAGGTCCAGACTGTAGTCCATCTGTTTCTCTGTGTACTGTATTACCCTGTTCTTCAACAAGGCGACGACCTGTGGAGCAGCGTCATGTGGAGCAGCGTCATGTGGGCGACAACCTGTGGAGCTGCGTCCCGTGGAGCTGCGTCCTGTGGGGCAGCGTCATGTGGAGCAGCGTCATGTGGGCGACGACCTGTGTAGCAGCATCATGTGGACGACGACCTGTGGAGCTGTGTCCTGTGGGGCATCATCCTGTGGAGCAGCGTCATGTGGGCGATGACCTGTGGAGCAGCATCCTTTGGGCAGCGTCTTGTGGGGCAGCGTCCTGTGAGCAGCGTCATGTGGGCGATGACCTGTGGAGCAGCGTCCTGTGGAGCTGCGTCCTGTGGGGCAGCGTCATGTGGGCGATGACCTGTGGAGCAGCGTCCTTTGGGCAGCGTCCTGAGCAGCATCCTTTGGGCAGCGTCGTCTTGGTGGCGCAGCGTCAGCTGTGGGGCAGCGTCCTGTGGGGCAGCGTCCTGTGGGGCAGCGTCCTGTGTCCACTGATGAAGGACTAGAGGATGACCAACACTGCACTGTGCAGCAGCAGATGAGCTATCGTCTCTGACTGTCCATCTACAAGGTGGACCAGCAAGGTAGGAGTGTCTAATAGAGTGGACAGTGAGTGGATCCACTCACACCAGCACCACACACACTAACACACACTGAGTAGAGAGTTCATTATCGTCGAGCACACACCAGGGGGCAGTGAGCCCTATCCATGGTGCAGTCGGGGGTTAGGTGCCCTGCTCATGGGCACTTCAGTCGTTACTGTCGGTTCAGGGAATTGACCTGGCGAGCCTCCAGTCACAAGGCTGGCTCCCTAATCTCCGGCCCCGGACTGATAACCCGCTGTAACACTCTACTGGCGGATTTACATCTGCATGATTAGGTACATCATCCAGCTGTACTCAAACCAGTTCATCAGAACCACTGATGTACCGGCCAGGGTACCCTGGGCCTCTCGCCGCTTACACCGAGGAGTGATCTCACCCCCTACAGTAATCTGCACGTTGGGTCCAGGCGTTCTGACAGACCACCACGAAACGCTGTATCTGGTATGTCGTCCTGCAGGTGATGTGATTTACTTTGGAGCATAAAGAAAGTGCCCCCTTCCAATACGCCCAAAAGTCAAATTCACTTAAGTCCTGTGGTTTCGGGCAATGTGCGCTGAATTAACAGGAAGCTGTTTGGTTCTAGTGTTTCCCTCGCTCACGCCTGGTATCTGGTGTCTCATTTCTGCTATAAATGATATGCAGCTGTCTGGTGGGCAGAGAGAGGGAACCGCGTGTCATCTCTTAAAGCATCGGCAGAATTTGATAAGCAGTGCTGTTTTTCTTTTGGAGGCTGACTCAACAAGAAGGTCTAGTGCACTTTGGCGAGGCGTGCCAGGCTCTCGCTTCCGGCCCACGCTTTTCCTCCAGACCTTAACTTTCTGTGTCCTGCCGAAACTGCGGTGTAGACTCAAACCTGTGTTCCCACTAGCTGGCGACAAGTGGCTCACGTCGCCTCAGGTTTGTCTCAGGTTTGTCTTGTGGGCGTGTACAAGGTCCAGGAAAACTAGCTAGTACACGTTTGTATAGAATCTGTATGGAGAGCTAACTGCTTGCATTCATGGCTAACTTTATTGGCTGGTTAGCATGCTGGCTAACTGAGTTAGCTATCGAGTGACCCAACTCAACAAGGACCCCAACAACAGCCTCTACTTTCTTCCACACATCATTTCTCTGTAGATGTACAAAGACGCACCATATAAACTGGGGAGAGAGGAAACAGCTAGGCTAACCGTACTTCATACCTCGGCTACTTCACTCTAAAACTGATCCTCTAAAGCGAGTTCATCTTTTATTAATCTTCAGACCTGTATATTTAACTTTCTGAAGCTCATTCTGATGAACACACACCCACTACAACCACTACACCCACATTTACCTCAGAGCTGTTATTACTGTACCCACTGTTTAGAGCTAGCTGCTGCTAACGCTGCTCGGTTCTCCTGAGATACGGTTAGCCTAACTGTTTCCTCTCTCCCCAGTTTATATGGTGCGTCTTTGTACATCTAAAGAGAAATGACGTGTGGAAGAAAGTCGAGGATGTTGTTGGGGTCCTTGTTGAGTTGGGTCACTCGATAGCTAGCTCGGTTAGCCAGCATGCTAACCAGCCAATAAAACTAGCCATGAACTGAGCAGCGTTAGCAGCAGCTAGCTCTAAACAGTGGATACAGTAATACCAGCTCTGAGGTAAATGTGGGTGTAGTGATTGTAGTGGGTGTGTGTTCATCAGAATGAGTCTCAGAAAGTTAAAAATACAGGTCTGAAGATTAATAAAAGATGAACTCGCTTTAGAGGATCAGTTTTAGAGTGAAATAACCGAGGGGAGCTAACAGCTAGGCTAACCGTATCTCAGGTGAACTGAGCAGCGTTAGCAGCAGCTAGCTCTAAACAGTGGATACAGTAATAACAGCTCTGAGGTAAATGTGAGGTAACTGGTCATGTGACTGTATTAGTATACTACACTGTAGGTCAGAACCTGTTACTGTACTGTATACCACACACAGGGGGCGTATACAGTGTGCAGTACATACCAAACCTGCTTAGTAATAAACCTGGTTCTGTTAGCTGGTTTATCCTCCTGTAAAGGTCCATTCTGGGGGGATTTTAAGGTGGACTGGATAATTTAAGGTGGACTGGATAATCCCGAGGGCTTGTTTATAGTTTGATGTCTTCACGTTTATTCTACAGTAAAGCGTTTAGATCAAGCGACGGAGAACCTGCTATCTGGAACCGTCTCTAACCTTTTGACTGGCACAACTGAAGTGGCATGAACACGCCTGCCTTCAGTCCAACCGTGTATCAAACGTGTTATGTGCTCAGCATCGTTTGTTTAGCTTGAGTTCATGGAGGTAACGGGAGGGAGATTCCACCAACCCCTACGCTGGCGGATGGGTGACCTCCCTGACCCTGGGTTGCTTTCCTATTATTTTCAGTGTCAGCTAGTCTTTATAATAATAGTGTCTCTCCTTCTCTCCGTCCTCTTCCCCACTTTCTCTCGCTCTCTGCTCATCTCCCGGTGAGCCAGCTGAATGACTGCAGTAATAACGTGCCCTGCCGGGTCCACCAGCGTTCGGGGGCAGGAAATTAAAGTGAAATACTGAACCCGGGGTCCGTTAACACACTTTCTCTTGTTAATAAAACAGTGCTAACCTGACTGTCATCTTTACGGCCTACACGGCCATTACGGGGGATTTCTGTGTTCAACCGTAAATCACCACTTCAATGCAGGAGGTTTGCTTTGCAAAGAGAAAATCAGAAAGGAATAATACAGCTGAAATACGCCCAGCCACCAGGGGCTTCAGGGTAACGCTGCCTCAAAGCAACTCTGTGGACAGCTGAGAGGATTTACACGCCGAACCGGCCCTTTCCAGTGGAGGCAGTACACGTGAAGGTGTCAGCAGAGGAGGCTTACACTTACAGTGGTCATTTACGTCCACCAAGTCTCTGAGGTGCAATCCAAGTTGACTCTCAAGTCTCTGAGGTGTGAGTTTGAGTCAAGTCTTGATTCTCTGAGGTGGAAGTTTGAGTTTAGTCTCAAGTATCTGAGGTAGGAGTCAGAGTTGAGTCTCGAGTCTCTGAGGTGGGAGTCCGAGTCAAGTCTTGAGCTTTTGAAGTGGGAATCCAAGTCGAGACTCAAGTCTCTGAGGTGCGAGTTTGAGTCAGGTCTTGATTCCCTTAGATGGAAGTGTGAGTTGAGTCTTAAGTCTCTGAAGTGGGAAACCGAGTTGAGTCTCAAATCTCTGAAGTTAGAATCTATGTTTGGTCTCTTGTCTCTGAGATGGAAATCTGATTCAAGTCTGGACTTTCTGAGGTGGGAGTCCAAGTCACGGCTTGAGTCTCTGAAGTGGGACTCCGAGGCGAATCTTGAGTCTCCGAAGTAGGAGTCTGAGTCAAGTCTCAAGTTTCTGAAGAGGAAATCTGATTCAAGTCTCGGCTCTCTGACGCGAAAGTCAAAGTTGAGTCTCTGAAGACCGAGCCGAGTCTTGAGTCTCTGAGGTGCCAGTTTGAGTTCCGTCAGTTTGATTAGACTGAGCGAATAGGAACAATCTAATCCAAAAGGGCTAATAGCTCCCTCTTGTGGAGGAGGTGGGTTTTGGAGGTACGCTGTTTATCATTTTAAATTAAAATAGTCCATTTTTAAAGCTTCTAATCCTTTGAATTGATTGATCACATGACTGATTACATAAGACTTAAAGACAAATAAAATAGCGTTAGAAATAAACATACGGGCTGGGGGAGGAGCGGCCGCTAATCGTTTTGGTTCCTCCCGTTCACACCGCGTTCAGGGTGATTGATGAGCGAAGTAATCTTAGATGTTGTACTGAACTGCGTATCGTTCTGAAGCTGGTCCTTCCTCTCCGCTCCACAGCCTCTATAAAAGCCCATAACTCTGACTTTACAGTCTCCCTGTGATTCACACCTACCTATTCTATAAATCTCCCAGCATTCCCTGTTGCAGAGGGGCGGTTCAACAGGGCGAGTCATGGGCAGGGTCACAGGACATTTGACTGTTTTGTGGCCTCGGCGGCTGCTCTGAGGGTCCCCGGGGGGGCTTGCTGGATAGAAAGCTTTGCGGGGCGCAGGGTCGCTCATGCGTGTTTATCACTTGGCCCTGAGGGTCCGCACTGTACTATAACGCCCTGGCTGTTTAATGAAGACCACAGGCCGGCAGTGACCGTGACTACCCTGACCGGGAGAGAAACCCCCACAGTACAGAAACTGGCAGCGTTTCAGAAGTTTAGAATAACAGGCGGATGCGACGGGTCAGTTGGAGTGAACATTGGGATGTGTATTATCACGGAGCCTCGGACTCCCGTTATAGGCTCTCTGATCTCCATCTGGGTCTGAGGCTCTACACTCCCTCGGCACAATGAGATGTAACTCTAAGTGGGTGTCTGGTGTGCGGCGGGTATGCGCTGATCTCCTCTGATGTAAATTGCGCTCAAGGAAACCCTGCATAAAGAAATTGGAAGCAAATGTAAGCAATGCCTCTGAGCTTTATCTGATCTCCAGCCGAGCGATAATAAGACCACTCTTTCCCGCTTTGATTTCCGTCAAGGTCGGTTTGCAATGCAGCCGAGAAAGCCAAGCACCCCCTGCATGCATACTGCCCATCACCGCCTCGCCATCTACAGGCGTCCGAACCTTCCTAGCACATCGGTTCACTGTGTTAATCACGGATAACGTGAGGTCACAAATGTTTACATGTTCCTGGTTCCTAAGTGTGTTCTCTTGAATGAGGGAATTACATTTACATTTATTGCATTTAGCTGAGGCTCTTATCCAGAGCGACTTACAAGGGTATTCATATTACAGCTAGGCCAATGTAGTGTTAGGAGTCTTGCCCAAGGACTCTCATTGGTGTAGCACAGCCTAGTCACCCAGACCGGGATTTGAACCCCAGTCTCCCACATGTGGTGGTGGCTCCCTGATGGGTAGTGGTGTTATCTGCTGAGCTACACCACCAATTAAGTTCTCTTAACGCCTCATGTCTCTAGGGTTTAAGTCTTAGATGAGTCTCTGAGATGCGAGTTAGAGAGTCTTTGAAGTCCATGTATGAGTTTAAAGTCTCTGGAATGTGAGTCCGAGTCAGTCCTTGTGTCCTCGTCTCAAGTCTCTGGTGTGCGAGGCATTGACTCGAGTGTCCGGTGTATGAGTCCTATTCCAAGTCCCTGGGGTTGGAGTTTAGTGTCTCTGAGGGTTAAGTCTGAGTCGAGTGTCAGAGGAGTGTGAGTGTTAAGTCTTGATAGTGCACATCTAAGTCAAGTACCTTTATCTGGTGGTGTGTGGTAACTGTACCTTGTTCCTGGGTTCTAAGTGTGTTCTCTTAACTCCTGAGGCCTAAAATGTACAGGACGTGGCTATTGGTCCCCACGAACTTTGCTTCTGTGGTCAGGACAATGATGATCTGCGTTACATTCAGAGCTAAGTAGACTTTTGGAGCTTTTGGACCTCTTAGAACTCTCCAGAAGTTTCTAGAACTCTCTGTAAAGTTCTAGAACTTTGGAGAACTGTTTAGAACTATCTAGAACTGTCTGGGACTGTCCGTAGTGTACATAGTGTACATAGATTTGTTAAACAGCCATTCAGGTGATGCTCCAGCTGAGGCTGCATCATCCGGCAGACGTGCTCTGGTTTACCAAGCCCAGAGTGGAACCGTACTAACGGTACTAAGATGTGCTAGGTCTACGAAGTGCACTTTGCCAGGCCTGTTGGGTATCAACACAAACCGTGCGCATCTCATTCCACGTGCGGGCAGTAGAATTCAAAACGCTGGCTGTCCCCAAACTTTTGATGGGCAGTACATTACTCCAGCATGCAGGACTACTCCTGACTCTACAGCCTTCGAGCCTCTCTGCCTCTATTCATGGCTAACGAGTCTCCCATTGCACAGCTTGAGCTCCACGCCTGTGGCGAGGAACCGGTGAAGAACTTCCCCTCCACCCAACCGCACACCAGCACGATGGCCGTGGGGGCCAGAGCCAGAACGAAGAGGAGAAGAAACAACAATGTTTGTTTGAACAATGACTGGCCAGACTGTTCATCATCGGCCTGAGCTCACAGCGAGATATATATCCCTGGCAGGAGCTTCCACCTAATGCAGGGACTTACAAGCACATAAAACAAAAACGGGTGGAGTGGGGGGGGTGGTGGTGCTGGAATGGTTCCCCTGCTAGTCCTCTGGGGGGGTGCAGTTGAGGGCTTTTGTTGGAACAGCTCTGTCTTCACTGTAATTATTTCCTTAGGAAAACACTGAGGGTGAGATGGAGAGGGGTGTTCTGGGAAGACAGAAGGAAGAGACCTGTTGGGTGTAGGGCTTTGATGATGCATGCTCCTGGGGACGTTCGTCTCCCTGACTTCCTTCTGCTGGAGGAATGAAGCATGTAGCATTAGATACGAGCCCAATCAAAGACTCGCCACCGCGCTACACAGAAAGAAGTACAGGCTAGAGGAATCACACCACGTCTCGAGTCCGGGAGGTCTTAGTCAGGTCTCGAGTCTGAGAAGTACAAGTCCCAGTCAAATTAGAAACAAGGGGGTGTAAGTCAAGTCTTTAATCTCTAAAGTTCAAGTCTGAGTCAGGTCTCAAGTCTCTGGAGTTTGAGTCTATGTTGAGTCTTAAGCTTCTCTAGGGTGAATCTGAGCCATGTCTCAAGTCTCTAATTATGTGTCTGAGTCTTGAGTCTCTGGAGTTCAAGTCTGAGTCGAGTCTCGAGTCCCTGTGGTGTAAATCTGTGTCAGGTCTCAAGTCCTACATGCCTTACTTTCTGAAACTTCTCAACCTCACTCCTGAAACAAAACAAAGACCAGAGAAGAAAATGTCTTCAGGGCGAGTCCAAGTTAAAGTCTCAAGTCTCTGGAGTGCGAGTCTCAGTTTGAGGTCTCTGGAATGTGAGTCATTGTGAGTCAACTCTTGTGTCTCTGGGGTTTGAGTCCTAATCTCAAGTCTGTGAAGTATGAGTCCTTGTCTTGAGGCTCTGGAGTATGAGTCCTTGTCTTGAGGCTCTGGAGTATGAGTCCTTGTCTTGAGGCTCTGCAGTATGAGTCCTTGTCTCGAGTCTCTGGAGTATGAGTCCTTGTCTCGAGTCTCTGGAGTATGAGTCCTTGTCTCGAGTCTCTGGAGTATGAGTCCTTGTCTCGAGTCTCTGGAGTATGAGTCCTTGTCTCTAGTCTCTGGAGTATGAGTCCTTGTCTCGAGTCTCTGGAGTATGAGTCCTTGTCTCGAGTCTCTGCTGTATGAGTCCTTGTCTCTAGTCTCTGCTGTATGAGTCCTTGTCTCTAGTCTCTGGAGTATGAGTCCTTGTCTCTAGTCTCTGGAGTATGAGTCCTTGTCTCGAGTCTCTGGAGTATGAGTCCTTGTCTTGAGTCCCTGGAGTATGAGTCTCTGGAATGTGAGTCTGAGTTAAGTCTTGTGTCTCTGGGGTTCAAGTCTGAGTCTAGATTTTCGGAGGTCCAGTATGAATCTCAGAAAGCCCTGCTGTTTGGATAGCATATCCTAAAAGTGGTGACCAAATCTCATGGCAGCCGTACGACTACGGTACAACACCCTATTAATTATTAATATAATATTAGACTCAGAATTCAGACCAGCAGTTTATACTGACCACTGGTACACGCACTAATAGTCATTTCCCTTTACCTTCTCAACCTCTCAGCTTCTCTTCTGAAGCGAAACTCAGACAAGAGCAGAAAAGACCCCCCTCCCCCCACCCCCCACCCCCGCGCTCGCAGTAATAGCTGTTTGATAGGGGCACTCATTCCTAAGTGCTAATCATTCATTTAGCCTCCATTTGGGTGATTTGTCAGTTCTACAACTCCCCACAGCCCATTCTTTGTAGGCCGGACCACACTGGACCTTGAATCTGTCTCGGCACCCAGCACAATCCACCGAGGGGAAATTATCCTTAAGCACCAGCCCTCTTTTTTCCACGGCTCTTTTCTGGATGAGATGACATTTAAGTTATTGGAGGACTAATATGCATGATTAAAACCGTTGATGATTGCAGAAAATGAAGCTCAATTTTATTGTTGGCCTCTCCAGAGAGCGTACCCTTAAAATCAGTCCAGGCCAGAGCCCGATTAAAACGGCTGATTTAACACTTGATCTGTGGATAGCGGGCCTGACCTGCCCGTGAACTCCAGACTGCATTAAGGCAGTACGGGCGAGTGGCTCCCGCTGTAGCGCCTCACCCTGGGCCTCGAGCGGGGCTGCTCACTCGGTCTGCTCTGGTGCTAAAAAGGTCCAAAAATCAAGAAACGAAAAGAGTCGAGGTTTAAAATGTCTCCCAGACGCTGAGCCTCTGCTCCGCTCCAAACCGAGTCAGAGTCACGTCACTGAGTTACGAGTCCAAGCCTCATCTGGAGTCTGAGTTCACAACTTCATCCAGAGCTTCAACTTCACAAGAACCAATCAGCTAATCAGTGCTCGTCCTTGAATGGTCAGACACTCGGCCATAATGGCTCAGAAGGCTGTCCCTGATTGGTCAGAGGCTTGTCCCTGGTTGGTCAGTAGATTGTCCCATATTGGTTATAAGTGTGTCCCTAATTGGTCAGAAAGCTGTCCCTGATTTGTCAATAGGTTGTCCCTTATTGATCAGAAGGCTGATTGGTCAGAAGTCTGTCCATGGTTAGTCAGAAGGCGGTCCCGAATCGGTCAGAAGGCTGCCCTTGGTTGGTCAGTAGGTTGTCCCTGATTGGTCAGAAGTCTGTCATTGATTGGCAAGAAGGCTGTTCCTGATTGGTCAGTAGGTTGTCTCTGATTGGTCAGAAGGCTGTCCCTGATTGGCTAAAAGATTGTCTCTGATTGGTCAGTATGTTGTCTCTGATTGGTCAGTAGGTTGTCTCTGATTGGTCAGTATGTTGTCTCTGATTGGTCAGAAGGCTGTCCCTGATTGGTCAGAAGTCTGTCCCTGATTGGCAAGAAGGCTGTTCCTGATTGGTCAGAAGGCAGTTCCTGATTGGCTAGAAGGCTGTCCCTGATTGGCTAGAGGATTGTCTCTGATTGGTCCGAAGGCTATCCATGATTGGTCAGAAGACTGTCCCTGATTGGTCAGAAGGCTGTCCCTGATTGGCTAGAAGGTTGTCTCTGATTGGTCAGTATGTTGTCTCTGATAGGTCAGAAGGCTGTTCCTGATTGGTCAGAAGGCTGTTCCTGATTTCTTATTCCTGGTTAGCTAAACATTGGCTGAGCAAGTCCCACTTTGTGAGACACACCCTGCTGTACACAGTAGGCTAAAACTGACCAGGCCTAGCGGACACATCTGTTTTGAATATGTCTCTTCAATACGAACCGAAGAGATCAACAGTGAGATGGAGAAATACAATACAGCCTAACAGTTCAACACTATCTAAAACAAACACCCCATGGGCCAGACCATAATACGAGGCTTCCAGGAGCAAAAGACACATCACTGAACGTCCCTGTGCTTTGTCTTTCAGAGGCTGTTATTCATATGTCACGTATTCCTGTAACCCAGAGAAGCTCACCACCGCTCTACACACGTGCATGATGCAACGTCCTTCCTGACTTCTGAGGCTGATCACTCACTCAGCAGCTGAACAATAGCAGGGAAGTGCACAGTAACCACAACATTATCCAGAGTATGAGAATTCAGCAGAGCGAGACCAATAAAGGGCCTAATGAAGTGGAGAGAGCAGGCAGCGCTGGGACCTTCCCCTTCAGAGCGCATTAAAGCCAAACCAGCGAGCGCTTGGGACGCATCCACACCCTGGACCACAACACCCGGCGAAGGACAGTAGATATCTGTCGGCACCTTAGTGTCCATCCATCTCACTCCATTCCTCTCCTCTCTGACTCGGTTCCATCCCTTTCATCCCGCTCCATGCTCCGTACTGCAGTTTGTCCTGTAGCCGAGGAATCGATAAAGCAGAGAGCGGAGCTTAGCGCTCGACGGGACTGTCCTGTCTCTCTCTCGCTCTGGCACACGGCTGCTCTCCTGCTCATTCCGAAAGATGGATTTCACAGGTCTAAGTGGAGATACAGACACTTGTGGACTTGAGAGGTCATCAGGAGTATCTGATTTCTTCCAGGCCTCCAGATGATTTCTGATGACGGGTTTGGTTTAGACGGTCTCGGATCGGATTTCTCAGATGTCCATTGGTGGTCACACCACTACGTTCTCCTCTGTGACAGAAGAGATGATAAAAGTTCATATACTGAGAAAGCACTCGCAGATCTTCCAGTTTGAGCATTTCCTAGAGCCTGGCCAGGTGCCACCTTGAATCTGGAACGCTCTCTCCTCCTTCTGTCATTCTGGCATTCCCACATAAAGCATATTGTTGGTGAAGACGGGTCTTTATCAGGATGTAGTGGTTAATTATGTCCTTCGTTTAATTAGCGCTTTTATGTTTGAAGCTGCACTTCACACCTTTTCCTCTCCTCTAAAGTGTCCTTTATTTATAGAAGCTTTGATTAAAGTTCCAAGTGTCCAATGCATGAAATCTGCTCCATGAATAAACTTGCTTTGCATTTTTGGTTGCATAATCAAGTCCCTGATTGGTCGGAATGCTGTCCCATATTGGTTTGTCCCATACTGATCAGAAGGTTGTTCCTGATTGGTCGGAATGCTGTCCCATCCTGATCAAAAGCTTAGGCTGTCCTGTGATATTCAGAATGGTGTCCCTTAAAGGTCAGTAGGTTCTCCCAGACTGATCAGAACGTTGTCCCGAAATGGTCAATTGGTCGTCCCATACTGGTCAAAAGGTTGTCCCTGTCCAGTAAGCAGTATGTCGCATGTATGTCAGAACTGTAGCTCTGATCAATCAAGACAGAAAGGATGCATCTATGAGCCCCTCCCACTTCTGTTAAGTAACAGAACTCCCCTCAGTCCCCTGTGACTGACCCGCTTCCATACACCTGCAGATTCAGCTACTTCCTCCACGCTATGGTCTTTGGCAACGCCCACATGCAGTCCCTCCTTTTAGCCAATCATTACCATCTGCTCTGGAGCCATTTTCCACACATGGAACGAGACACTCCCTGCACTGTAGCACCTCCTCCCAATCTTTGGATCCCGCCACTCACAACCCACAGGGATTTATAGCTCCATCATCCTCATGCAGCGCCATCTGCAGGAGCCTGAAGGTACTACCGCCTGAAACACACAAGGTGAGGTTATGTTTAATTGTTAACAGGTACATGATTTAATAATAGTCAGCACTCATTTAAAAGTGCAACCCAAAAATTCTAATCCCCAAACCATCAGCGGATTCAGCAGATTACTGGAATTTGTGCCCTCCACAAAACAGCTGGAAAACCAGCAGCATTTGGAATGTGCGTCTTTCCAGCTGTGTCTTGAAATGCACCATTTCATGCATTGTGAAACGCTACAAATGCACGCTGAAATTCGCTCCGTGAATCGCCGCCAAGGAAGCATATGCCAAAGCATCCAAGGAGCGCTGATCTGACATCAGGCTGGGCCTTTCAAATTCCTGCCCCATTTTAAACTGCCCACACAATGCTATTTCCAGGTACATAACCGCGCTCCCCAGGGCCCCACTTGGCTCCCTCCCTGGACGAGAGCGAGACGAGCCTTTCGTCTAGACGGATGAGTGAGCCGAGGAGAGGCACAGCCGCCAAGACGCGGAGAGTACCGCAGCTTCAATCAACCATTATATGTCATAACACATGTCTCGATAACGCCTAATTGACTCTGACTTTTCACTTTCTCCGCCTGCAGCTACAGGTGGTGTCATTACTCTGCCAAACGTAAAAATAGCTTCCGCAAATTCAGCCGAGCTCCATCGCACTGAGCCGGAGGAGGGAGCGCCGCTGTTTATGCGGCAACCGCGTCAATATTGACATGGTGCTTTTAAGAAAACAGATCCTCTGAAGGCCGAGAGGGAAACAGCTGAGTTACACAGGCAGGTGAGACCGCAGAGGACCGGCTGGTGAAGAAGCAGGACACACCACTCCATAAACACACGGCCTGCAAATCACACTGACATCCACCACGGACCGACAACAGCACTGTCATGACGTCCGCTGTCTGATTATTAGCTGGAAGCCAGATTACGGCATCGGACTGCGGTCAGATCTCACCGGCGTGCGGTGTAAGCGGGCACAAGGCCGCCTGCTGGCAGTGTGAGGTGCTCGTGGAGGTGCAGCTCCTCATGGCGGACGAACTAACACCCATACCATGTTAAACAGTCCTAGACGTGGGGACACCGCGGACACAGCCGACAGTAGTGATTGGTGGAGTGTGGTCATGTGACCTGTCAGTCAGCAGAGGTTACTAGTAGTTGCTAACCAGTTGCAATCGTATAGCACATGGTTGCAGCTGGTGTAGTGGTTGCCCTTTATGTTTTCGCTGGGTGCTAGGATGTTGCTAGGTGGTTGCTAACCAAGGTTGTTGCTAAGGTGTGTTGTATGGTTGCTGTAGTATTCCAGGTGGTTGCTATGTTGTTCTGAATGCCTGGTATGCTGATGCTAAAAGGCTCCTATGATGCACAAGCTGGTTGTCATGTTCGCTACGGTATTCCTGGTATGGTTTTCCAGGTGGTTACAAGGTGGTTGCCATGGTGTTGCTAAATGCTATACAAGGTATTTACCTGGATATTGCTACTCAGTTGCTATGGTATTTCAGATGGCTGCTCTGCTGTTAGTACACTGGGTCCAGGACAGTTGCTAGGGAGCTACCACATGTTTGGTATAGTGTTTCAGGTGGTTGCTAGGGCATTGTTAGGGTTGCTGTTGTGTATAAGATAGACTTGATAGACTGTTGCTAAGCAGTTGCTACAGTAAATCACAGCACCACTCTGTATTTATGGACAGATGAAGAAATGAAGGCGGATATCATGGTGTTGCTAATGGTTGCTGTGGTACCCAAGACGGTATCCAGGTTGTTAGGGTGTTGCCAAGCTCTTACTATGGTATTGCAGATGGGTGCTGTGATGTTATCACATGGTTGCTGTGGCATACCAGGTGATTGCTAAGCTGTTGCTAAGTGTTTCTAAATGATTGAAATAGTGTTGCTAAACAGAAATGGGTGCTTGCAAAGATGTTGCTAGGTGGTTGCTATGAAGTTCCAGGTGGTTGCTAGGGTGTTTCTAGGTGACTCTGCAGTGCTGTAGCTGTTTACGTCTCCACATTTATGACAATACAGGGTTTGAAACGAGTCTCTGGCTCAAATCGAGACTACAGCCAATGGGAACGTCCAGGCCGAGTCGCGACGCCTGCCTCCACGGCCCGGAGGCTTGGCAGGCTGGAGTCCAGAGCTTGGGCGTGTGACTCTGGCAGCCTGTGAGGCTGATGCAGCTTTCTGCCAACACGTCCCCCCCAATTACAACATGCAGGGTCTAGATTACTGAGCACGAGATTACTCTCAATCAGCTCCACTCCTAATGACAACATCATAACCAGCCCCTCCTAGCCATCTGACTTAAGCCCATCCCAAGCGCAGGACCTGATTAATTCCAGTTCTCCGCTCTGATCCAGATTTTAATTTCTCCGTTAGCATGGTGCCGATCAAGCCAGGCCCATCGCTGCGTTCGTTTGGTGGGGCAATTCAAATAAACACTGAACAGTGGATGGTAATTGCGTTGTGGGCAGCTGGCGTTTCCAGGGCTTGAGAGGAGGACATGCACAATTAATCAAGTTTCTCTCTGTGCAGGTCTTTATGGGTAATGACCAGAGCACTAACATTCACACATGTGGGAGCTATTTCGCCACCCCTACAGCCCCCACCCAACCCCCCTCCACCCGACTCCAACGAGATGGAGGTAAATGTCATTTTTTAAAGGAGGCTACCTCTGCTCGTTACCGCTCTGTTATTAATAGCGATAATAAGAGCGGCTCCTCCAGGGTCTGCCTGCGAGGTTTATTTTCACTCATTTCAGCCTAATGATGGCTCCGACGCTGGCCCCTGTCCATGGAGTACCCCAGTGAGCGCGCATGAAAAGCAAACATCAGACAAACAAGGATGGAGCCAAATCAGTTTCCTCATGCACTCCCGGCTTGTGCTGACGGCTGTGCGTTTTCCAGATTAACGTTCAGCGTTAAAGATCCTGACTGTTATCCTGTTTACACTGCTGTTTACGGTAGTCCCCTCTTCCAGTCCAGGTATTCCAGTGTCCAGTGTCCACCAGTATTGGTCCAGAGTGTCGTTTATGTTTGGGTACGAATACTAATTAATAATGCTAATTAAGGTGTACTGGATATACAGTAAAGGGTCTAGAGTGTCCAGGAGTGCAGATGTCATCTGTCCCACTGAGAAGAGTTGAAGATCCTGTTGGCTCTCGGGACAGAGCATATAAGGTCAGTAGGATGATGATTCAGCGTGATGAAATGACCACGACTCTGGTAATGAGTCCTGATTGCTCACACTGGTGGTGACGTCCACCTCTAGTGTTCCTGGATAGGATCTCTCTGAACACTCAGTGATGGGTCATGTTAATGTAGTCTGATCGTGTCCTTTCAGTGACCTCCCTGTAGGCTTGACCTTCATACTCTGCATCCGCCCACCGCAGGTCTGTGGTGAACACCTGGAACACCACAGCAACACTGGCATCAGTAACAGGGAACTCTGAACAGCCTTCAGGAAGCTGTTAGGACATCCTGTCTCCCTGTCCTTCCTGTCTCCCTGTCCTTTCTGTCTCCCTGTCCTTCCTGTCTCCCTGTCCTTCCTGTCTCCCTGTCCTTCCTGTCTCCCTGTCCTTACTGTCTCCCTGTCCTTCCTGTCTCCCTGTCCTTACTGTCTCCCTGTCCTTCCTGTCTCCCTGTCCTTTCTGTCTCCCTGTCCTTCCTGTCACCCTGTCCTTTCTGTCTCCCTGTCCTTCCTGTCTCCCTGTCCTTTCTGTCTCCCTGTCCTTTCTGTCTCCCTGTCCTTCCTGTCTCCCTGTCCTTTCTGTCACCCTGTCCTTTCTGTCTCCCTGTCCTTTCTGTCTCCCCGTCCTTTCTGTCTCCCCGTCCTTCCTGTCTCCCTGTCCTTCCTGTCTCCCTGTCCTTTCTGTCTCCCTGTCCTTCCTGTCTCCCTGTCCTTCCTGTCTCCCTGTCCTTTCTGTCTCCCTGTCCTTCCTGTCTCCCTGTCCTTTCTGTCTCCCTGTCCTTTCTGTCTCCCTGTCCTTCCTGTCTCCCTGTCCTTCCTGTCTCCCTGTCCTTTCTGTCTCCCTGTCCTTCCTGTCTCCCTGTCCTTTCTGTCACCCTGTCCTTTCTGTCTCCCTGTCCTTTCTGTCTCCCTGTCCTTTCTGTCTCCCTGTCCTTCCTGTCTCCCTGTCCTTCCTGTCTCCCTGTCCTTTCTGTCACCCTGTCCTTTCTGTCTCCCTGTCCTTTCTGTCTCCCTGTCCTTTCTGTCTCCCTGTCCTTTCTGTGTGCCTGTGGCTGTTCTGTGAGCTCTCCCCCTGGGCTTACATTGTGTGCAGGTCTGTGACTGACCACATGGGGGAGCTCTCCAGTATAGAAGGTCATCAAGCCACCATCTCAGATGAAGAAAGTTCAGGGCTCATATGACCCGGAAGTACACCTGTCCAGCCCAGCCCAGGATTCTCCACGCATGGTATCCTCCTGTAGGAGCACAGGTGAGCTTTCTGAGGTTTTGGTGGGGTGTTGAACTGTTAGCTGATTGGTTTATTCAGCCCATGCTCCTCCCTGGAATCTCTTACTGCTGAGACTGAGATAATCAGCACATGCTCCACGTTCTCCAGGCTGGCAGATCCTCATCCTGCTGGACATTGTTAACGTGGATCTTTCAGCAGCCAGGATCCACAATGCTAGACTGGAGTTCTGAGTAATCTGGGAAATGAGGCTAATGGGATAACCCACTGTGGGAGTCTCCAGTGTGGCTCCACTGTCTCACTGGGATGGGAATGTAGGGAAAGACGGGAGTTCCATGTTTCAACTTGTTTTAGTGTGTAACGTTAAAGTCTGGGAGCTCTGTCCTGAAATAAGACATTTGATCTGGGTTCTTATGAACATGGTGTTCAGGTCTGGCAGTAGGTCTGGGGAAAGAGAGCCCACTCCTGCGTTCTGTTCCTGCCTGACCCCAGACCAGTTTCCTAGTCACTAATTAAACTTGAAGCTCATTCACGAACTTTACTCTTCTACTCTCTGTGGCTAGCCATGACTGTTACAGCTAGGGCTTCGGCTTGGGGCATGAAAGGTCAAGAGTGTGGACGTTGTGGATGGAGTGTGTACGTTCTGGGTGGAGTCTGGGTGTTCTGGGTGGAGTGTGGGCATTCTGCGTGGAGTGTGGGCGTCCTGGGTGGAGTGTGGGCGTTCTGGGTGGAGTGTGGGCGTCCTGGGTGGAGTGTGGGCGTCCTGGGTGGAGTGTGGGCGTCCTGGGTGGAGTGTGGGCGTCCTGGGTGGAGTGTGGGCGTTCTGCGTGGAGTGTGGGCGTCCTGGGTGGAGTGTGGGCGTCCTGGGTGGAGTGTGGGCGTCCTGGGTGGAGTGTGGGCGTCCTGCGTGGAGTGTGGGCGTTCTGGGTGGAGCGTGGGCGTTCTGCGTGGGCGTTCTGCGTGGAGCGTGGGCGTTCTAAGATGGAGCGTGGGCGTTCTAAGATGGAGCGTGGGCGTTCTAAGATGGAGCGTGGGCGTTCTGCGTGGAGCGTGGGCGTTCTGCGTGGAGCGTGGGCGTTCTAAGATGGAGTGTGGGCGTCCTAGGTGGAGTGTGGGTTGGGCGTGGAGCGTGGATGTGTGAATCTCCATAAAACAGCGAGTGTTCCTGGGTTCTGTGGGCTACTCTGCGTGGAGTGACGCGTCCTGGGTCCAGTGTTCACATCCTGGGTGGAGTGTGGGCGTCCTGCGTGGAGTGTGGGCGTCCTGCGTGGAGTGTGGGTGTTCTGGGTGGAGTTGTATCCCTTGTCCTAGCAGTGTGGTTAGAGAAGTTTGGTGATTCTGTTTGCCGAGGATGAATGCTGGGTGTATTTAAGGCCTAGAAAGCCCCGAGGGTTCCCCCAGTCTACTTCTCATTAGAGTCTGATGTAAGCCTTCCACAGCTAATGCTAATGCCACAGATGACCCCTTACGTGGTCAGCCATATCCTAGCCTTGGTAGCCTTTACCCGCACATGAATAACCGTGAGGTCAATAGGAACGCAGGACCCCAGCGTGCACGGTTGGGCTGTGTGACTCTGTGGCTACTGCCACTACTTAAGCGGAGACCACTGAATATGCATGCTCATGGTCCGGCGCCGCAGCATGGAAACAATCTGGACGTGCGGCGTGTTAGTTAATGAAGCCGGCCACCCAGATCCACCTGGTCTAACCCCACACCCCGAGCTGCATGCAGGAGGTGGGCTCGGTGATATTAAGCAGGGCTGGGGGATATTAATTAGCTTTAGCTTTATTTTCCATCATCCTGGAATTTTATTCCAGAACCCAGAGTAAACAAGGTTCCCAACAGCAGACCCTACCACAGCACGCCATGCAAGTGTACCGGACCCCGGTGAGGCTTCCTAAAGGTCCTCAGGCGTTTGCACTGGCTAGATAAGGGTTCTATGATGGCTCTTCATTCCCGGTTCTAGCTAAAGGTGGAGGGTTGGCCTTCATAACTACAAGAGAACGACTGACAGCGTGAGCCACCACTCGCAGGGGGACGAGCTCAAGCCTGATAAATCCCCCCCTAATGAGCTACTTGAGTCCGTACAGCGCTCTCTGCAGTGCGTAGCCTGCACACCCTGAACACCCTGTCAGTGAAGTCATGCTACCGGGAGCCAGCAGTTCAAGAGTCAAAGGTTTAAGCGTCTACCTGCCCGAAACGAGAGCCAAAAAAACAGGTCCCCTCTAATCGCTTTGTATTGCCTGGTAATAGGTTCCACATGCAGGCGCCCAAACACCAGCGTACAAGGACACGAGTCCAGCTCTCCCTGGCAGCCGCCCACGCTCCGCTCCCGTCCTCTCTTTTCCAGGGAATGTAATCAGGAATTAACTGCTTCCCTTTTTAATTTCCAAAAATCACTCGTTTGTGGACCCGGGGACAGACGTGCCGGGGGGCGGGGCTTGGAGATGTAATACTTACTCTTGCGCTGGATAGAGCTAATGTTGGACTTTGGCCCGGTTAAAGCCAAGCGAGGGTAACCTTAGCCACAAAGCTAATCTGGGGCAGAAATCCGCCGTAATTAACAATAACACCGCAGCCCGTCAGACGGCCGGCCTCTCCGCGCGACCCGCTGATTTATATCTGGCCCGTCCGCTCTGAAATATTGTTTAGATTCATAAAAAGGTTTTATGTGGCAGATATACAATGTGCTACAGATCGGGTAACTCACGCTTGGCCCCCGTAATCTGGCCTGGAGTCGGCTGACGGAGGCCGAGTGACAATCCGGTGAGGTGAAAGCCTCTCAGGTGTCATTAAAAGCGACTCCTTGTTCCGCGCTGGAGGACGCTTTTACATAACAGGGTCTCTCCCTGCGGCGGCTGGGTCTGGAGGGCTCCTGATGGTGGTGGCGTGCTAGCCCGCGCTCCGGGTCCAGCGGCAGACTGTAAGTGATCAGTCACAGATGTGTTTAGGTGTACAGTGTTTCACTGACTTTGCGGAGCTCTGGCTAAACTCAGCTGCTCCGCTAACCTGGTGACAACTGACAATGTCCATGAATTAAACAAATCGCGCCGCCGCTCTTTGGAAATTGTTTCGTCTGCATATTTTAGGGCTGAGGTGGGAGAGGCTGTACGTGTGCGGCGCATGTACGTGAGGTGTATGATCTTAGCTTGTTGAAAGTGGCTGGGAAACGGCACACTTGGAGGCAGATTGGCGGTTAACGTGTCTGCGGTGGTCTACTCGGTTACAGGCGAGACATGTTGCCCGTTTTCCCCAACATGAACATCAATTACACTTAATCTAATTTACTGTACATCACAGAACTTATTAACACTGAGCATCAAAGGAATAGCTGCACAGGTATCTGCACCCAGAAGGAGGCAACCTACAGGAGCGAAACTGGGTGTGCAAGTGTGACATGGAGAGACGTGCTAATGATTCAAGTTCCGCACTCGTGACGTAACCAACAGCCCAACATCCACCGTTACAGACCTCCAGCGAGCAGTGGTGTCCTCCATGAGTCCTCCTGTTAGTGCAGCACCATCGGCAGACGGCTGCACCACGCAGGACTACATGCACACAGACCGTTACCACGACTGTCCTTAACACCACGTCACCGTCACCAAAGACTGCAGTGGTGTCGTACCAGACTGTCATGGAGTGACTCAGAATGGCAGCGGGTCATCTTCAGTGACGAGTCCCGCTTTAGTCTTGGTGGAGACGCCCAACGAATCCGTGTGTGGAGGCACCGTGGTCAGCACCGAGATGGACGGTCTGTCGTCACACGTCCAGAAGGCCTGGTGTCCCTCCACCTCCACCCCTACCGCACCATCTGCAGGAACTGTGTGAGGATGTTCAAGCTGCATGGGATGGATTATCACAGGACTCCATCAGGAACCTCTACAGCTCCATACCGAGACGTCTGGCGTGTTGGGTTAGCGAACACGGCGGCCCGACGCCATACTGAGAGACAGACTTCTGTATGTGTAGCTCAATAAATATTGATCATATCAGTCTAAATTTATCACCAGTTATTGATCCTGGTATCCATTACCTTCCTTCCTAACAGCATTCCCAATCCCACATCTCCTCCTAGGAGCAGGTGAGTGTGGTTTGAGTATTTCAGTGCTTGAAGGTGTTCTATAATTTTGGCCTGTAGACTCTAACAGTCCTAGAACAGTAGATCAGGGGAACCAAATTAGACCAACGATACAGGTGGCCCAGTGGGTCCTGTGCTCTCGGTATCCGGTCTGATCCTTGTGCAGCAGTCTCTGCAGGTGAACGTTTCCTGTACTTGTTGATCCGTCCTGCGCGTCAGCCTGGAGGAGTTTTATCCCGTTCCTCCGTACGGGACAGCTCTAACTCTGGGATGTTAATAAGTTTCCTCCCATGAGCCGCTCTCTTCAGCTCCCTCTACAACATTCCTCCTGGATTAAGGTCAGGACTTGGACTTGGCAGTTCTGTTGCTGCATGATCCACAGTCCTGAGGTCCAGCTCACTGGCCCATGTCCTGATGTTCTCCATCATGGATGGTGAACCGTCCTGGCCCAGATGCTGCAAAATGGGTCCAAACCATGGTCCTAACACCACCACCACCATGTTTCACAGATTCCAGGCTTGTCTGCTCCAGTGCAGTGCTCTCCGTCCTCCAGACAGAACGCTCCTCAGGAAGATCTGTTCTGGTCTCCTCTGGTCCAGTAGCTCCTCTGACTCCTATGTGGTCTTTATCAGACTGCAGACGGACAGCCATGTTCTTCGGGAGAGCAGTGAGGTTCTCCTTACGTCCCTGCCGTGCTCACTATGGATGTTCAGTGTTCTCCTGATGGAGGACTCCTGAACATTAGCATTAGGCACTGGAGCCTTCAGCTGCTCAGAAGAGTTTGAGGTTCACGGTATGTCAGTTCTATGTACAGTAACAATGTACAGTATGGTCTGTTTACACTCTCCACAAGTGTTAATGCAGCCTGACTGAGTTGGGCTTTGCTCGATTTTGGGTTCGACATGGAGCGTTTTCTGTAGATAGCACATGACCTCACCGCTCCTGATGTGAAGCAGCCAGCGGAGACCACGCAAATGCCTTTAATGAATCAGCACTATGCTGCTCCGTCCCTTCGCGATTCATTCCCCTCTGGCACTGAACCCGCCTCAGTCATGCTCCAAGCTGAAACAGGACCCGCATGATGCAAGAGAGTGCAACGGGCTGGCTGAGCTGGGGCGAAACTGGATACGGCTAGTCTGTGTCCGTCTGTCTGTCCGTAGCACTCTCTGTTCAGGCAACGTGAGAAGGTGAGAGCCTTGTTTTCTATGAAAGCTCAGATCAGAAGCTTCATTCGAAAACCATGCTGCAAAAATGAGGCCAAAGGTAAAGCTGTAGCCCAAATCCACCAGTTCTTCAAAATGTCTTATGTGGAATGACTCACAGCGGTTCACGGTAGTGGTGATGGGAACCAGACGTCCCCTCTAAAAGCTCCCTCACAGAAAGCTCCTACATGAGGTGGTTCTGAATACACTGCCTGATGTCTGAGACGCTGTTTATGATAGTGTGGAGAAGATCTCAGCCTTAAGAAGGAAGAAAGGAGGTGTGGGATTGGGAATACTGTTGGGAAGGAGGATAAAGGTGACCAGGATCAATAACTGGTGATAAATTTAGACTGATATGATCAATATTTATTGAGCTACACATACAGAAGTCTGTCTCTCAGTATGGCGTCGGGCCGCCGTGTTCGCTAACCCAACACGCCAGACGTCTCGGTATGGAGCTGTAGAGGTTCCTAATGGAGTCCTGTGATAATCCATCCCATGCAGCTTGAACATCCTCACACAGTTCCTGCAGATGGTGCGGTAGGGGTGGAGGTGGAGGGACACCAGGCCTTCTGGACGTGTGACGACAGACCGTCCATCTCGGTGCTGACCACGGTGCCTCCACACACGGACTCGTTGGGCGTCTCCACCAAGACTAAAGCGGGACTCGTCACTGAAGATGACCCGCTGCCATTCTGAGTCACTCCATGACAGTCTGGTACGACACCACTGCAGTCTTTGGTGACGGTGACGTGGTGTTAAGGACAGTCGTGGTAACGGTCTGTGTGCATGTAGTCCTGCATGGTGCAGCCGTCTGCCGATGGTGCTGCACTAACAGGAGGACTCATGGAGGACACTGCTGCTCGCTGGAGGTCTGTAGTGGTGGTGTTGGGTCAGTCAAACCCACCCTTGCTAACATCCCGTGTGCGGTCGAGTGTGAAACTTGAATCATTAGTATGTCTCTCTGTGTCAAACGTCCACCCCAGTTTTCATTCCTGTGGGTGGACTCCTTTGTGCCACTATTGTTTTGGCGATGAGTGTAGCCTCTGAAGACACGTGTAGGTTCACTGGTGGTTTAGATAGCCAGTAAAGTGTCTATAAGTGTGTTCTAGACATGGAGAACCCTGGTTCCCATCACCACCACTGTAAAGTGTTCCCACAGTCAAACTCCTCTGAATATCCGGACAGTCCTGTCGGGGTTGGCCCTGATCGGGGCGGACGGCTGTGTGACTCTGTTTGTAGCCCGGGCGAAGTCTGAGCTGCCAGCTGATTCAGTTCAGCCTCCAAAGTGCCTGTGGATAAAGGTATTTTCAGTTTTGGGGGATTTGCAGCGTCGTTTCTGGAGTGTTTCAGTTCCAGATCCCCCCAGATTATTTCTTCATTATGAATTACGCAGATGAGCTTTCTAGGCCAGGCAAAGTGTGCGGCTGGCACGGCGGCTCAGGAGGAGATTTACATTTATTGTTCCTGCTTGCTTTTTCCCCACGGCCCCCTGAACGCTAACGCAGGCCTGGTGAGCCGCCCCGTGTCTCCAGACGCCAGAGAGATCTGACGGATTCATCCCGAACTCCGCGTGGCATCCAAAAGCTATTTTCACCTTCGGTGCCAAAACTAACTCACCAGAAAAGGCCTGAGGACGCACACGCCTGATTACACGACCGCAGGGACGCTAACATCCAAACTCGCGCCGCCTCGGAGCTGCCCGTCTCACCTCTTCTGGGCTCCTGTCAATCTCATCATTTCAGCAATAATCCGAGATTTATCCCGATCCGTCTCTAATCACTTTTCCTCGGAGCCTCAGGCCAGGCAGTGCGGAGAAACACTCGTAAACTCCACGCACCACGCAGTACCGCCGAGCGGTGATGACAAAAGCAGCAGAGTCTTTAAAAGCCGCCGCGCAGCAGAAGGCACTCGGCCCTGGCGCGGAGCGGAGCGGCCTGGCAGGTCTGCGGTGATGGCGAAGGTGCCAAGCTGTGATACGGCAGCTGCTGTGAGCTCATACGGCTGGCCTGCTGCAGCCGAGCGGTCCCCGGCAGGAGTGGGCACGGTGACGCATGCTTTATCATGGTTATCTGTGTCCAGGGCCGGCCAGAGGTCCGGACGCTACAGGTGGACCTCCGCACCGCTGATGTAGTTTGTGAGGATTGGCCAATGCTGGTCCCGTCCAGCGTGCGGGAGGTTGACGAACGAGTCATTTAGAGGGTTATAGGTAGGAACGGAACAGCGAGCCGTATATGCACTTTGCCAAAAGAGAATGGATATGGATACGCACAACAGAATGTCCCATCCCCAAAGAGCCGGCTGCCTCGGCTGACCTACGTGGGATATTTGTTGATGGAATATAATATTCCATTGGAAATGTGAATAATTGAGCGAGGCAGAAGCGAAGTGGATTTTGGATTTCGTAGGTGAGCAAACATGCCAGCTTTTATGGAAGTGCTGTTCCAGTTCCAGTACAGCGTTGTGTGATACCGGAGCGATGACGTAGAGTTGGGCCTTGTCCGCACGTACACAGGTACTCTTCCCCTCCAGCTAAACTCTCAAATCCTTTCCCCAGGAAAACACTGAACGTGCTGTCAGGCGCCGTCAAGAGGCGAACCAGCAGGGGGCAGCATACCCCCAACTGTAAAGCCAATCGTACTCCTTTTCCACCAATGCCGGCCCGACCCATTTTGACCCATTCAGTGCACTTCCACCAAAGATAAACCGGTTCGGAATCCGGAAAGTTAATTCCCAGCGTGGACCAAAGAATAGTAGGTTCTTCAGCAGGAACCGAGATGACGTTTGTGGGCGTGTGAGTTGTTGAGGACAGAGAAGGCGGCAATGGCGCCCCCTAGTGGTCTTCTTATATCCAGCCGTTGATCCGTGCTGCTTTCTGGATATAAATAAACATCGGGAATACCAGCTTACACGCTCTCAGGTCCTCTATACGCTATTCAGTGGTGTAGTGTGCGGTTTGGGATACAGCCCCTGTGTGTTGGGGGCTTGGGGCGCTGGATATAGCACATTCGGACCCCTCTGATCTTCAGTGCCGTGTAAGAGGACCTGTATATGTGTAATTTTTCACCAGCAGCTCGCAGCGCTTTACAGAGACACTCCAGAGTCCTGGTTCTGATGGGTCACCGCTGTTATAACCGTATGGGTCAAACTAGCCTGTAATAGTTTAATCAGAGGAAAACTGCTTTAACTGCTTGAGGCCAGCCAGAGTCGAGTCGAGTCAAGTCGAGTCGGTCAACATGCACCTTATGTGAACACTGTACATATTCACGCTGTCATATATCCCCCTGTATAACCTTTCTAAAACTAGCCCCGGGATTCTCACCGTTACTCTACACTGCCTCAGATCTCGGCTAGTAATACGATCTGACATATTTCTAATTTTAAAATTAAACTTATTTCAAGCTTTTCTTACTTGTTTTAAGTGATTCTTTAAAGCCACATTTTCTCTGTGTGCAGATCGTTCAGCTTATTATAAGGGACGTGCTGGAAACTACTCAAATTAAAGCGATTTAAATTTTAAAATGAGAATTTAAGATTTATTTGCCAATGCAGTATTTTTATAGAGCAGACGTCCAGAAAAACCAGAGCTGAATTAGACGAGTGGTTGTAGAAGAGTTTGGGTCAGCTGGTTGAGGTTCGGGTCCGTTCTTGTTCCTGAGTATCTGATTGAGATTTTCCTGATCAGTATTCCGGGTTGTTTTCTGGGAACAGAAGTCCAGGCCTGTTATTGGGTCAGTGAGACCACAGTATGGACCAGAGCCCTTTCCCAGTGAGCTGTGGTGGTGATGTCATGGCATAGAGTTGTTTGGCTGCCTCTGATTGGTCCGTTAACGTTCCCCATATAGGAGACAGTTCTGATAAGTGGCCGATATTTAAACTGCTGAGGAGGACTGGTCCTATAGGGTGTCCCTGACTCCCTCTCTGCCTCTCCAGTATCCACATCCTGGCCACAGTGGCAGTCGCAGCCTCCGAGCCGGAGTCGAGCGTGACCGCTAAACAAAACAGATGTTCTCACAATGCAAACACAATGGACCCGCCCGCTCTGGCTCCGAGGCCACTGTGAGCGCGAGAGCCTGACAGACGCTCAGCGTGAGTCTGCAGCCTCACACAGTCAACACAGCTCAGCCTACTGACTCTGACTCACTCACTAACGCTGGCAAGCGCCCCGTCCCCACGCCCAGCGGCACGGCCGTACGAGCGCTGGCAGCGTGTGGAGATCCCCAGCTGGGTTCAGACTGGATAAGAGAACGCACACTCACACTTCCACACACTCACTCACACATCCACACACTCACACTCACACACTCACACTCACACACACACTCACACTCACACACACACACACTCCCAAACACTTCCACACACACACACACACACTCACACTCCCACACACTCACTCACACATCCACACACTCACACACACACACACACTCACACTCACACACACACTCACACACACATCCTCACACTCACACTCCCACACACTCACTCACACATCCACACACTCACACACACACACTCACACTCACACACACACACTCACACACACTTCCACACACTCACACACACTCTCACACTCCCACACACACACACACACACACTCTCACTTCCACACACTCACTCACACACACTCACACACACTCACACACACTCCCACACACTCACACACACACACTCCCACACACTCACTCACACATCCACACACTCACACACATCCTCACACTCACACACACACACACACACACACACTCACTCACACACACTCTCACACTTCCACACACACACACACACACACACACACACACACACACACCACAATCCCACACACACACACACACATTCACACTCTCACACACACACACTCACACACTTCACACACACTTCCACACACTCACACTCCCACACACTCTCTCACACACACACACACTCTCACTTCCACACACACGCACCCTCTCTCACACACTCCCACACTCCCACACACTCTCACACACACTCACACTTCCACACACACACACACACACTCACACACTCACACTCCCACACACTCTCACACACACTCACTCTTCCACACTCACACTTCCACACACACACTCACACACACTCCCACACACACACACACACACACACCACAAACCCACACACACACTCACACTCACACGCACTCACACACATACACACACACACTCACACACACTCACACACACACCAACACACAGTCTCAGCTCAAACCATAATAACGATTAACACTGACTAAACCCACTCCATTACCGCACACCGCACAAGCAGCCCTGTGAGCTGGATCATCTCTAATACAGTCTAATATCTCATTCCTTCTCATTATGAGCTTGGTGTAGGAGTGGTGCGGGGTTGCTGAACGTTCCTCGGCCTGTTTGAAGCCACTCTAATCGTTTCACCCGTCTGGAAAAATGTACCTCTCTAAAACAGGATGATTATGTGGAATATAGATGTGCAGAACTGTGTGTCTAAGGTGGTAGTAACTTCAGGGTCCTGCAGATGGCGCTATCAGGTCTACCAGCAGTGGATACAATCCCAGTCTACAGGGAATTCTCCTCGGAACTGTGCCAGGGAAGGCCTCCACCACATCTGGACCACCTGACCAGTTCTCTGATGTGAGAGAGTCTGAACACTGATGTGGCTCAATCCAGAACCTTGTCCAGTACATGCCCAGTCCAGTCCCAGCTGGTACTGGTGCTGGACACAAGGCTATGGCTGACCCACCGGCCCTGCTCGGTGTCTGACCCTGCTCCTCTTGATGGTTCCTACCTTGGCAGACGGAGAGAGATCCGCACTGCACGCTCGCGGCGTGGCGCGTGTGCAGGGCGAGGCCTGGCGTGGTTTATATAGGTACAGGAGTAATGAACTCTCTTCCAGACGTACATAACTGGACTCCACTAACACATTTTCACCACACGGGCAGAACCTGGCGTGTTTAGGAAATGCAGAGAAAATGTGGCTCATTATAATCATTAACACCGTCTGGAGATAACCGGCTTCATAAACACACCCTCACACACGTGGGTTTGGGATCTCTTTTCTTTTCAAGAGAGAGAGGGAGAGAGAAGGAGAGAGAGAGAGAGAGAGAGAGAGAGGGAGAGAGAGAGAGAGAGAGAGAGATACAGAGACAGAGAGACACAGGGAGACTCGGAGAGAGAGAGATACAGAGACAGAGAGACACAGGGAGACTCGGAGAGAGAGACAGAGAGAGAGAGAGATACAGAGACAGGGAGACTCGGAGAGAGAGAGAGAGAGAGAGAGATACAGAGACAGGGAGACTCGGAGAGAGTGAGAGAGAGAGACACAGAGAGGGAGAGAGAGAGAGAGAGATACAGAGACAGGGAGAGAGAGAGAGAGCGAGAGGGGGGGAGTGAGAGAGAAAGAGAGTGAGAGAGAGAGAAAGAGAGAGAGAGAGAGAGAGAGAGCTCGGTTTGGTGAGTGTAATTACTCCATGGTAACAGGGAGCTGTTCTTGCATGAGCATTAAACCTCTCCTCCTGGTTCTGCTCCACATGCTCCCCGCCATCTCTACAGCAGGGTTCTGTCGGAGAACCTCCCTCACATGAACATGCGGAGGCGATCTCACTCCACCTTCCGACCCTGTTTAAAGAGGCTCTAGAAGAGGTCTTTCTGACGTTCTAGAAAGAGAACACGGTGCTAAAGGTTCAGCCTCTGTGGTTCCCCACTCTTCTTGGCCCGCTGTGTTGAGCGCTTTCTGTGACAATATAAGAACTAACATGTTTTGGCCTCGGGAGGTTTAGCCCCGCCCATTCATGCTGAACACTGCAAAAAATGAAAAATAAATAATAATAATAATAATAATAATTTCCTGGCCAATAAAAATATCTCTCTAGTTGGCATGTCTTAAATTTCTTATTTTTTTTTTTTTTTTTTTTTTTTTTAAAGCCTAAAAGATTAATAAAGTTTATTGAACTTATTTTCTGATTTGTTTTTGTTTCTGTAGGTGATTTTAGTGAGCCCAGTGTTCTCCCTCTATCAGCAGTTTAGTTTAGTTTATTTTAGGAAACACCTCTGAAAGGAGAAATCTGGATCACTAACATCACAATAAGTTTAAATAATCTAGAAAAAAATTCAATCATATTAAATACAGCTAAAAACAACCTTAATATGAGAAGACACCTTATTTATTTATTTATTTATTTATTTATTTATTTTATGGAATATTTATACGGTTTCAGTCTTAATGGCTTTGGGTATATGTACAGCTCCTGTCTGGAGGATTTTAAGGTGGACTGGATGATTCCATTCTGGAGGGGGTTAAGGTGGACTGGATGATTCCATTCTGGAGGGGGTTAAGGTGGACTGGATGATTCCATTCTGGAGGGGGTTAAGGTGGACTGGATGATTCCATTCTGGAGGGGGTTAAGGTGGACTGGATGATTCCATTCTGGAGAGTTTAAGGTGGACTGGATGATTCCATTCTGGAGGGGGTTAAGGTGGACTGGATGATTCCATTCTGGAGAAGGGTTAAGGTGGACTGGATGATTCCATTCTGGAGGGGGTTAAGGTGGACTGGATGATTCCATTCTGGAGGGGGTTAAGGTGGACTGGACGATTCCATTCTGGAGGGGGTTAAGGTGGACTGGACGATTCCATTCTGGAGGGTTTTAAGGTGGACTGGACGATTCCATTCTGGAGGGTTTTAAGGTGGACTGGATGATTCCATTCTGGAGGGGGTTAAGGTGGACTGGATGATTCCATTCTGGAGGGTTTTAAGGTGGACTGGATGATTCCATTCTGGAGGGGGTTAAGGTGGACTGGACGATTCCATTCTGGAGGGGGTTAAGGTGGACTGGACGATTCCATTCTAGAGGGTTTTAAGGTGGACTGGATGATTCCATTCTGGAGGGTTTTAAGGTGGACTGGATGATTCCATTCTGGAGGGTTTTAAGGTGGACTGGATGATTCCATTCTGGAGGGGGTTAAGGTGGACTGGATGATTCCATTCTGAAAGGGTTTAAGTCTTCACGTTTATTCTACAGTAAAGCTTTAGGAGAAACAGGAGAACCCACTATGAGTAGAACCCGCCATGAGGAGCCGTCTCTAAACGGTTTGGTTTGGCGGTTCCGTCAGAAACGTTCCCTGTCTGCCTAAAGAAGCGTTTCCCTGCACTAACACCTTCATGAAAAAGCACAGCTCTGGGTTCAAGGCGTATCTGGATAGCATTGTATTAAATATGGGTCAATTAGATCTGTCTTACATCAGGACCTCGTTCCAGGAGCGCTCCGGATCCGTCCCCATAAAACACACTTCATAGTTTATTTGCTGAAAGCATAAAGGGAGTGGAGAATGTCGGAGTGGGGCGCGCCAAACCAAAGCCGTACATCAAAACCAGAGCAGGAGTTACAAGACAGAATCATACGACTGATTTATCAAAGAGATTTAAACCCACGGTCTCCACTGACCAACAGAACCAAACAAGATCTCCCACCGCAGAGCCTCTAACCCGGTTAGACTCGGGGTGGTTCTGTACGCCACATGCACTGACAGCAGCTTCTAAACTCCAATAACTTCACCGCTGTATGAGGTATCAACACGCTTCCAACTGCACAGCACGCTGGAGACCACGTACGTGGACAGAGCTCCTGCTCGTCTGTGTGCTGTACATCTGTACATCCTCATCGATGTCTCTTGTTGCACTGGCGTTCCTGAATCCTACTCGTACATCTGGCATTTCTCCTGCTCTGTAAGGATCTAGTACGTGCTGAATGATGGTGAGGGCACGGGTATGGGGGGATGGGAATCGTGGGATAGTTGCTTCTTCTTATCTCTGGGATATAAGCTGACCTCTTCCCATCTGCCGGCCAGGGAGCTGTTTTCCAGATTTCCCAGCTGAAATGGTGAATACTTTAACCAAATCTTTTCTTTTAGGATCTTGAAAGACTTGCTTGGCTATGTTGTGGATTCCTGTGGCTTTCCTCCTTGGCAGCGGTCTCGAGCCCTGCCTGACTTCCTCTTCTAGCACTAGATGTTCTTCTGTGTAGCCGACATCAACAGAAGTGTCTCGGCAGTGGAGAGCTTTTTATCGTCTGTGTATTCCGTACATCTTTCTTCAGTGTGTCTATTAATATCTCCCACAGCTTCAGAGAACATCTCTACCGACTCCTGTCCATGTTCGCTCCTCCGTTCAGTGTCTGCACGGATTGCTGTTGTAGTGTAGGTCCATGTCCTTCCTGGCAGCTCTCTGGAATTCTCCACTTCATCATCAGTCATTCACTCTGACTCGTTTCTCTGACTCTTCTTGGATGGCCTCTTCAGGCGCGTTTCCACTCTGAGGTGCGGCATTACCTCGGTTAACTCCGCTCGCTTTTGGTAGCAGCTATTTAGTCCCTCTTAATGTAGCAGGACATCGTAGTGATGGCACCGGTAACGGTCGTGATCTGAAGGAGTCGTGTTCAGAAGAGGCAGCGAGAGAGAAGGCTGCTGATAAAACAGGAGAGCTCGGGCAAAACTGCCTCAGAGCTCCGACCACGAGACCACTCACCAGCATATGCTAACCTGGTAGCTAGTGTTAGCATATGTGTTCAGGATGATGGTGACCAATCAGGAGTCCCAGGGGTTTCTTACCTCAAGATCAGTGAAACCGAAACCAGTGTCAGGTACTAGATTGACCTAATGGAGAACCAGAAGAGCCAACTAGAGTCAGTCTGAGCCAGTACCATGCAGCCTTTGAGTTCCACCCATAGATCCTCTGATCCCCTGCCAATCAGACAGCTGGGATGTTCTCCAGGTCTTGGTGATTGTGATGAAGCTTGTCCGTGTCGTGGCGTATAGAATGTAGTTGATTAATTTTGAGCAACCTCAGGTTGTATGTCATTGTGGTCACAGAAGCTGATTGGCTGTTCTCTCCTGCTTTATTCCTGTTTCCATGGCCACCCATCCTCCACCTATATTTCCGTCCTTCTTGCTTCCGAACTCGTCATTATGCCTGATCTGCTTAACAGTTTGACCTCCAGTTTAGCCCATCCATCCAGTGAAACACCTGCACAGGCTACTGAACACGCCCACCCGGGGGTAGGGGAGCCACCCTATCAGTTGGGGAGCAGTTGGGGGTTAGGTGCCTTGCTCAAGAGCACCGCAGTCGTGTCCTGACAGCTCAGGAGATGGAACAGGCGACCCTTTAGTGCTGACCTCACATACACGAATCTCACATACATCAAAAGCCAATTAGTTCACTAAGGATCAGAATGAGGCCGGGCTTAACATGGCTTATATCTCCTTTAGGACTGCCTGGACACCTGCCTGGACACCTGCCTGGACACCTGCCCGGGCCCCTGCCTGGACACCTGCCCGGATACCTGCCCGGATACCTGCCTGGGCCCCTGCCTGGACACCTGCCCGGATACCTGCCCGGATACCTGCCCGGATACCTGCCTGGGCACCTGCCTGGGCACCTGCCCGGATACCTGCTTGGATACCTGCCCGGACACCTGCCCGGATGCCTGCCTGGATTTTGTGACAGGATGTGGAGGTAAACGTTGTGACGTCGTGCTGATTTACTCTGCTGATTTGAGACCTGAGGATGTTGTAGCTGTCGTGTTAGGAAGGTGAGGTGTGCGGGGGGCCGGAGTTCAGTAAAGCCGGAGCTGTTAAATCACTTGGTGCTGATGCAGCTCGAGTTTTATGTGGGGTCTAATGAGGCATCCAGCTGGGCCTGTAACCGATCCTGACAGTCCTTCACCTCCGCACATACAGGTGGTTCAGCATGTGGGGTACAGCCACAGTGTGCCACACATCACAGATCTGCACATGATGATGCATGTAGGCTCATTTCCACATATTATACAGGGGTAAGCCTGGAGAGTACCAGTACTAAAGTATGTACCTTCAGATGTACTTAAGTATGGAGAGTACCAGTACTAAAGTATGTACCTTCAGATGTACTTAAGTATGGAGAGTACCAGTACTAAAGTATGTACCTTCAGATGTACTTAAGTATGGAGAGTACCAGTACTAAAGTATGTACCTTCAGATGTACTTGAGTATGGAGAGTACCAGTACTAAAGTATGTACCTTCAGATGTACTTGAGTATGGAGAGTAACAGTACTAAAGTATGTACCTTCAGATGTACTTAGGTATGGAGAGTAACAGTACTAAAGTATGTACCTTCAGATGTACTTAAGTATGGAGAGTACCAGTACTAAAGTATGTGCCTTCAGATGTACTTAAGTATGGAGAGTAACAGTACTAAAGTATGTACCTTCAGATGTACTTAAGTATGGAGAGTAACAGTACTAAAGTATGTACCTTCAGATGTACTTAAGTATGGAGAGTACCAGTACTAAAGTATGTACTTTCAGATGTACTTGAGTATGGAGAGTACCAGTACTAAAGTATGTACCTTCAGATGTACTTAAGTATGGAGAGTAACAGTACTAAAGTATGTACCTTCAGATGTACTTAGGTATGGAGAGTAACAGTACTAAAGTATGTACCTTCAGATGTACTTAAGTATGGAGAGTACCAGTACTAAAGTATGTGCCTTCAGATGTACTTAAGTATGGAGAGTAACAGTACTAAAGTATGTACCTTCAGATGTACTTAAGTATGGAGAGTAACAGTACTAAAGTATGTACCTTCAGATGTACTTAAGTATGGAGAGTAACAGTACTAAAGTATGTACCTTCACACAGGACACCGTCTCTATAGAGACGCTCGCCCGGCACCAGTACGTGTGGACATGTCTCATTACTGTGTCTATTTACCCACACGGTCAGGAACAGTCTGTTTGATCTGTTTACTGACCCCGCCCTGCTTCACCTGCCTCCTCCAGGTGCTCTTTGATGTAGTCCAGGCCTGAAATGGACGTATCCATGGATACTAAGAATCCCTGAATCAGCTCGATTCGTTTGGAGGTGTTACGGGTTTTTACGCCACATGAGCCGGAAGGAACGACCGATTTCCCAGAATGCAGTGCAGTGAGCAGAGTTTGAACTGTGGTGGAGTTAAAGTACAAAGTCGTCCAGAATGGAGATACTTCAGTACAGATCCACGATACAACTACTTCAGTACAGTAACTAATTACATTACTGAGTTACAGTCCACCACTGGAAACTCTCCGATCTAATGATAGTAATAGGAACCAGACGTCCCCTCTAAAAGCTCCCTCACAGGAAGTTCCTACAGGAGGTGGTTCTGAATACGCTGCCTGATGTCTGAGACGCTGTTTATGATAGTGTGGAGAAGATCTCAGCCTTAAACTCCATTCATGGTGGAGGGATACATGCTGCAGGGCGCTGTGAGGTCAAATAGTCCCCCAAAGGAACTTAGTATTTCCAGGTTTTCCAGATTTTCATCCTCAACATTCCATACACACTCAGAAGACACGTGTAGCTTCCCTGGTGGTTCTAGGTAGTTAATAAAGTGCCTAAATGTGTGTTCTAGACATGGAGAACCCTGGTATCACCACTACCACCACTGTAAAGAAATCCGAATCAGTGGCTGAAATTTTGAGAAGTCCGGATGGGAGATTCTGAGTTTCGGAGAGCCCTACATCCCTCACGAGCACACGCGAGCACAGGCTCCCACCTCGCGAGGGCCCGGGTCTTGCATAAACACGCGGGTGTAAGGAGTTAATGTGCGCGTATATAACAGAGTGGTGGCAGAGTCATGAAAGATACGGTCCAGGGTGAAATACGCCACCCCTCGGAGTCTTAGTGCGAAAAGATTGATGACGGGAGCTGGATCCTTAAATGCACCCTCTGAAAAATAAATCAGGCACATGTGTACACCTCAACCTTTCTCCGCCATAATCTCCCGGCTATTTTACAAACCGCAGTCCCCGCCGTGACCCTGCCGGAGCATGCTGAGCGGGCAGATTCCATTTGATCTCGTAAAGTATGGACGTGGATGCGATTATGATGCTGAAGATTGATTTCTCGCGGGCAGCGTCGTGTAGAAAGAGTCCACAGGATCTACGATCAATCCAAACTCCGTGTGCGCAGCTCTGTCACGCTGTAACGTAGGGGCGCCCCACCGGGGACGCAGCAGTGACTAAATGCAGGACTGGAAGGTGGAGGGGGTTTATTTATGTCCAGAATCTGCAGCATTTAAGCATTTTAGCAGACAAACAAGAGCGATGGATGTAATTGGTGGGCGACTGTGGGAGCACTCGGCCCTGTCTCGGCCTTGGGGTGATTAAATTACACCTCCTCGCGTTGGAGAGCCTCCTTACTCTATCTGACAGCGTGTCTGAGGACTCTGTCTCCAGCTCCTGTCTCCTCTCTTCCTGCCCACCCCTCCCCCCTTCCTTTCCATCTGAAACATCTGTTTCTCGTTAGCATGCTAGCTATACCGAGGGAGGCCTCGGAATCAGAAAGTGAAAACAAAGCTTCTGAAAGGTAGATGGATACCCCGCTCCTTTCTTTTCTGTTGTGGATAAACAGACATCTCGGAGTCGGAAGCGAGGGGATGCTTCGGGTCGCCCACACGTCTGCTCCTCGCGCCCCGAGAGGATCCGAATATTCCCCTTTTGTTCTTCGGTCTGATGGAGTTCCAGAGGCTCTGCTGGGATCACAGGGGATGGATCTTTATCAGTTGGGTTCTCAATGAGTTCCTGATGGCAGCCATTCCATTTTCGGCCAAAAGGCTACATTAGCACATATATTTAGCATGTGGAGTTGGGAATTCACTCTTTATGAGAAGGGGAGTAGAAGCAGTTAGCTAGGTAGGTTAGCTGCTTGGCTAACACACCGTTATCTACGGTTCCTGGCTGCATTTCAATAAGCTGCCACAAGTACATCATCATCTGGTTCTCACTTGTTCTAATGTTTGTGCTAGGTTAGCTGCTTGGCTAAACATTACTGCACACAGTGGTCACCCCACGACCAATAACTGTACCAGTGCAGCTCAGTGCTATGTGAGCAGTAGCAAACCAAATCTAGAGCCTGCTAGGTGGTCCTCATCGTGCTTGCTCTTCCGTTATCCTTGCTGTCCGTCCTTCCCTGGGCTTGGTCTCCTCCAGTCAGCTGGGGAGTGCTATCCTACCTCTAACTCCAGTGTGACATGGTCATACAAAAAAACCCTTTTTTAATTTTTAATCTTAATCAAGGTGTATTTTACTGAACTGGTAACATCGGCCTACCAAGAGCGAGCATCGACCTACCAGGAGCTCGCATCGGCCTACCAGGAGCTCGCATCGGCCTACCAGGAGCTCGCATCGGCCTACCAGGAGCTCACATCGGACGACCAGGAGCTCGCATAGGCCTACCAGGAGTGAGCATCACCCTACCAGGAGCTCACATCGACCTACCAGGAGCTCACATCGACCTACCAGGAGCTCACATCGGCCTACCAGGAGTGAGCATCACCCTACCAGGAGCGAGCATTACCCTACTAGGAGCTCACATCGGACGACCAGGAGCTCGCATAGGCCTACCAGGAGCGAGCATCACCCTACCAGGAGCTCAAATCGGCCTACCAGGAGCGAGCATCACCCTACCAGGAGCGAGTATCACCCTACCAGGAGCTCAAATCGGCCTACCAGGAGCTCGCATCGGCCTACCAGGAGCGAGCATCACCCTACCAGGAGCTCAAATCGGCCTACCAGGAGTGAGCATCACCCTACCAGGAGCGAGCATTACCCTACTAGGAGCTCACATCGGCCTACCAGGAGCTTGACTCGGCCTACCAGGAGCTCGACTCGGCCTACCAGGAGCGAGCATCGGCTGACCAGGAGCGAGCATCGGCTGACCAGGAGCTCGCATCGGCCTACCAGGAGCTCAAATCGGCCAACCAGGAACGAGCATCGGCCTGCCAGGAGCGAGAATCACCCTACCAGGAGCGAGCATTACCCTACCAGGAGCAACCAACGACCTACCAGGAGCGAGAATTACCCTACCAGGAGCGAGCATTACCCTACCAGGAGCAAGCATCAGCCTACCAGGAGCAAGCATCGGTCTACCAGGAGCAAGCATCGGCCTACCAGGAGCGAGCATTACCCTACCAGGAGCGAGCATCGGCCTACCAGGAGCAAGCATCGGCCTACCAGGAGCGAGCATTACCCTATCAGGAGCGAGCATTACCCTACCAGGAGCGAGCATCGGCCTACCAGGAGCGAGCATCGGCCTACCAGGAGCTCGCATTACCCTACCAGGAGCGAGCATTACCCTACCAGGAGCTCGCATCGGCCTACCAGGAGCGAGCATTACCCTACCAGGAGCGAGCATTACCCTACCAGGAGCGAGCATCACCCTACCAGGAGCGAGCATCGGCCTACCAGGAGCGAGCATCGGCCTACCAGGAGCGAGCATCACCCTACCAGGAGCGAGCATCGGCCTACCAGGAGCGAGCATCGGCCTACCAGGAGCGAGCATCAGCCTACCAGGAGCAAGCATCGACCTACCAGGAGCGAGCATTACCCTACCAGGAGCGAGCATCACCCTACCAGGAGCGAGCATCAGCCTACCAGGAGTGAGCATCGACCTACCAGGAGCGAGCATCACCCTACCAGGAGTGAGCATCGGCCTACCAGGAGCCAGCATTACCCTACCAGGAGCGAGCATCACCCTACCAGGAGCGAGCATCACCCTACCAGGAGCGAGCATCACCCTACCAGGAGCGGGCATCGGCCTGCCAGGAGCGAGCATCGGAGAGCCTACATGGCTGTGTGAGGCAGTTCCATAAGGCTACAATGTAAAGAGTCCTGAGCTCCGGAACCCGATTGGAGTACGGCTGTGTGTCACTTGCTAGACCCACAGGGCACTGATAGAACCCGCCAGAAGGCAGTACCCAAGCCTCGCATGCAGACGAAAGTCATGATTGACAGCGGGAGGAGGACAGGAGCTGCGCCCGGTGGGTTGGGGTTCAGGTGTCGTTCTCCTGCCTCTCACGGCTGTCCCTGTTCTCCCACCCTCCTTCACAGCCGACTTTCTTCTCCCACATTCCTTCTCTTATGGATGTGCTCTGTCCCACAGGCTCGTATTCCAAGTCTGTGATGTATCTAGAACCTCCAGAAAGACAAGGAACTGGGTCTACTTCTTGAACATCCAGGCCTGATTGGTTGGATCATCAGTCACTTCCTAATTATGTTGGTAGTTCAGTCCAGCTGAAGTCCTGACCAATGGGAGAGCTTGCTTGGCTGTATCCACCTACATATCACGAAGAGAAGAGCCCTGATTGGACACGATACTTACAGAGCTGAGCCTGATAATCCAAGAACTGGAAACTTCAGACATTAATTTTGGTTTCAGAGGACTGATCATGCCCTGAAGGCCTCGAGGAACCGGGCGGTTCCCCTTTAGTGGCGGGACTAGAATCATCTGGTCTAAGTGTGTTTACTTCAGTGTCCAGCTCGCTAACTACGCCAGAATGAAGGATTGTTTGGGAGTCGGTCCGGCTCTGGTCGCGCCTGGTCCACCATCAGTTTTTTGTGATCTTTTGTTTGTGCAAATTTCAGGAAACCTTTGGCAGTTTCTGTCGACGCCTAGGCTTTCTTTTCAGCGCCCGTTCGCGCCAGCGCTGAACACGTGCGGCATGTATTTTCTCTTCAAACAAGGAACGAGGGTGCCCCCCCCGTCCACACCGCCAAGCTCCAGCACGCAGCCATCTCACCCTTATCGGCCTATCCGATCGTCTCGGACTGTAAGTCCACCTATTAACTGGGTAAAGATTTTTGGGAGTTTGATTTCGCCCTTTCATGACGTTCTGTTTTCTCGCTGTCCGCTGGCACTCTGTGCTGTAAGTAATCCCCGGTCTGGCCTAAGCTCAGCAGATTACATACAGTAAGAAGTTGGCCCCCGAGGACCACCTCCTGGGCGGATGGAAACCGGAGCGGCGCGTGTGCGGTTTACAGTGCCACGGCTACGATGGAAGCCTACTTGCTTTGACATTATGTATACTGGTCAAAAGTGCAGATGGTTTGAGTTAGGCCGCCTCCCACGGCCCGGGAAGGAGCCCACCGGTGAACTCCTAAGACCAAACAAAGCCGCGGCACCGGGGCTCCGTAAATGAGCTTTCGCTGTTTGCGTCAGAGGAGGGAATGGAGATGCTCCTGTCTGCAGGGTTCTGTATGGTTCGAGTTAACCTAACTCAATCATGGCGCGTTCCAGATTATTCCCGCCGCGAAGCGAGAAGTGCTATTACTCCTCTTATCGTCCTGTTTATCAGGCCGGTCCTGTCAGGTTACAGGAGCCCATCGACGGCTTGATGGAAGTGAAACACACGCCGGCGCACCTACCGAGGCCCGTGTTAGCATGACCCATGACTGCTACCACTCTGGAGGCAGGTGGTCGGATAATTGCTGCACATTTACCGAGCGACGGAGCCGACACAATTAAAGCGCTGAATCCTACCATAGAATTCCTCGAGTGCACTGGAGGAGAACCCTGCTAACCGGACTGGAAACACATGTTCCTTCTTCTACCGCCTGACGAAGACGTTCCCCACTGGACTTCATAGGATTTGGCTGATAAGGCAGCTGAAGTTGCCAAAGGGTGGGTAAGAGAGGCTCGGGCCTTCCCATGTGAAGCATTATCCCAGTTATCCACAGGGATTTATTTATGGAAATATGCCAGTAGCATGGATATCAGTCAGATGCAATATTCCAGACTCACTACGGAGCTAATCTGACTAGCAAACAAGCAAGTGGATTAGCTGTGATCGGCTAATTTGATTAGCACACCGCAGCAGTGATAGCAGTGGTATTGCTCTTAGTTAAATCTGAAGATCTTTGGGCTCACTGTGTTCTACAGATGATACTGAACAAATGACCACACGCTCGGGGCCCCCTGGTGGCTCGGAGGTAATGAACGGTTGATCATATAAGTATGTATTTGTTGTGTTGGGGTAAAAACAGTCGGGTCAGTCGGCTGAGTATGACCGTGTGACCCTTTAAGTGCCTTGTAGCGGTGAAACCCTATTACACCTTCAGCAGCTACACGGATACAGCCGGTCCGATGCGGTGGGAGTCTATGGATCACGCTGTTTGTTGGATTCTGCGTTAGGCTGGTCTGCCTCTGTTACACAGTGAAGCGTGGATCATAAGAAGCTGTTGGGCGTCTCTCCTAACCCAGCGGGATGTGTCTCTGGCATGTCCTTCCCTAGTTAAAATACACATCCCCAGATGAGCTACTTACATTACCTTATCAGCCGTGTGCTGGAATGTCTGAGCGCGACAGGCTGGAATAATAGCGGGAATGTTCAGGAATACAGACCTACAGGACGAATATCCCCGCTCGCATGCATGCTGCGCTGCCACGGTTCGTCTGGCGTCCTCGTTCCTTATAGGTCCCGAATATGAACTCAGTGTTTGCGGAGGAAACCCAATCCCGGGTCTCTCTGTCGCTACGCATCTCCCAGCGCTTATTACACCGTTAGCGCTATTAGCATTTGAGAGGCGCTGAGCGACGTGCGCTGAACCACGTGGTCCGGACAGTCAACCACTGGGTTCTTCATAAGCTTGCATGCTCCTGTGGAACGTGGAAAATGAAAAGCTGTAATCAGCGCAGTGAGCTTTCAGTGAATCGGATGGAAAAACTGGTTGTGTGACCTTCAGACGAGCGGCTCTGTCCTATAGGGTTGCAGTAGTTGAAGCTATGTGGAGAAGGAGGAGGTGGGGGGCAGGGGGGGGCATTCCTCAGCTGATGTTCCAGTAAAGTAGTTTTTCCCAGCTGCTTCCAGTAATCTGAATATTTTAGGTTTGAATGGCATTCCGCCACCAGCTGGGACACATGCAATATTCAAATTACTGAACACGACTGGAGTGTTCAGAGTGATAGCTCGTCACCAGTGGATACTCCAGAAACCTGCATTCAGGAGACATGGGAAAATCTCCATTAGGAATTTTGAGGGAATAATAAAAGAAGGCACTGAGCACCACTGCAGGGATACGTATCTTAAAGGTGTGGTATAAAGTGAGGAGTAGGTATAAAGAACCAAGACTCATAAAGAAAAACTCCCTAAGAGTATGGGAAGAACAACAGAGAAGAACCAAGACTCAAGAGAAGAACCTCCATAAGAGTATGGGAAGAACAACAGAGAAGAACCAAGACTCGAGAGGAGAAACTCCATAAGAGTATGGGAAGAACAACAGAGAAGAACCAAGACTCACAAAGAAAAACTCTATAAGAGTATGGGAGGAACAACAGAGAAGAACCAAGACTCAAGAGGAGAAACTCTATAAGAGTATGGGAAGAACAACAGAGAAGAACCAAGACTCACAAAGAAAAACTATATAAGAGTATGGGAAGAACAACAGAGAAGAACCAAGACTCGAGAGAAGAACCTCCATAAGAGTATGGGAAGAACAACAGAGAAGAACCAAGACTCGAGAGAAGAACCTCCATAAGAGTATGGGAAGAACAACAGAGAAGAACCAAGACTCGAGAGGAGAAACTCCATAAGAGTATGGGAAAAACAACAGAGAAGAAACCAAGACTCGAGAGGAGAAACTCCATAAGAGTATGGGAAGAACAACAGAGAAGAACCAAGACTCGAGAGAAGAAACTCCGTAAAGGCATGAGGCAGAACTGCTGAGAGGAACCAAGACTCAAGAGGAGCAACTTCTGATGATCATGGGAAGAACCACTGAGAGGAACCCAGACTCAAAAGGACAAGCGTTCCAGGATCATGTAGAAGAAGTACGGAGAACCAGGATGTAAAAGTAGAAACTCCGTAAAAGCATCAGAAAGAACTCCCTAGGAGCATGGGGAACAACCACCGAGTGGAACCCAGACTCATAAAGAGAAATTCACTAAAAGTGTGAAGAAGAACCATGTAACGGAACCTCAAACCTGGATCCTGTAAAGCTACACAGTGCTCTCCCATACCGTAGGTGTTGTAGGAGCCGGAGTCGCTGGGAAGCTGTTCACGGTGGAACGTTTATGTTCAGTATTTTCTCTGGGCAAAATCATTTAGGACGTAGCAGCACTTCGGCCGATACGGATCTCTGGCTGAGTGCAGGAAAACTGCAGCTCTTAAAGTCTGGAGGAATTGCCAAGGGGAAAAACAATAGCCGAGCCTCTGTTTAGTCTGTGCTGTGAGAGAGCCTGCCCTTACGCTTCACCGTGAAACACAACTCCGGCGCACTGAAGACTTTAAGACTCTCGCCATTCCGAACAGCTTACTGCATTTACACTTTCATCCTGGTCCAGGACACATGCGGGGGAAAATCAGGAAAATGGGCCGAGGAATGAGCCGGATTCAAACCAAATTATAAGCAATCTCCATTTATCTGAGACCTCTTTAGGAGAAAGACCCCCCAGTGTGGTCTCATCTTTCATCTCTAGGAGCCCAAACGGAGTCGTGGAGAAGTAGAGCTCGTGAGGAAAGCCAGGACTAGACAAGCCAGCTGTGACGACCGCTTCGGCTATCTTCATGATGATGATATAACGATGGCAGCTTTACAAGATAAATGCAAGATACAAGAAGATCCAGGATAGAAGAAGAACACAGACACAGCCATAAACTGGAACTGCAGTTTTCCCATCATTCCCCACTCACACATCCTCCTTACAGCAAGACAAAGTCCGGATATGAGTCCAAGACCAACTTGATGCTATCTAGAACACACATATAGACATTTTACTGACCACCTACACGTGTCTTCTGAGTGTGTATGGAATGTTGATGATGAAAATCAGGAAAACCTGGAAATACTAAGTTCCTTTGGGGGACTATTTGACCTCACAGCGCCCTGCAGCATGTATCCCTCCACCATGAATGGAGTTTAAGGCTGAGATCTTCTCCACACTATCATAAACAGCGTCTCAGACATCAGGCAGCGTATTCAGAACCACCTCCTGTAGGAACTTCCTGTGAGGGAGCTTTTAGAGGGGGACGTCTGGTTACCTTCACCTCCACTGGGAACAGTTCTGACTGTATCTAGAGCGGAGGGGTTCTCTGAATGAGGAACAGGGGAAGATGAACTTGAAAGCAGGCCAGTGTGGATATGGTCTATATGCTGTGTACCTGCACACTGTGAGGTGTCAGCCAACCAAATCATGCACAGATTACATCAAAGGACCTCCAAAGGTGAAGCGTATCCAGCTCTAATAGGGCTGCCGTTAGTAGTATAGTTGTCTGTTAATTAGCAAGTTAGCTTCAAACGACTCATGTAGCTCAATAAAGACATACTAACGAACCCTTGTGTGTTTAAGGCGGTAGTACCTTCGGGCTCCTGCAGGTGGTGCTGCACGAGGATAAGTGGGCTATAAACCCCTGTGGGGTGTGAGTGACGGGATCCATAGATTGGGAGGAGGTGCTACAGTGCAGGGAATGTCTCGTTCCATGTGTGGAAAATGGCTCCAGAGCAGATGTTAATGATTGGCTAAAAGGAGGGACTGCATGTGGGCGTGGCCAAAGACCATAGTGTGAAGGAAGTAGCTGAATCTGCAGGTGTGTGGAAGCGTACGGTCATACGGGTCTACCAGCAGTGGATACAATCCCAGTCTACAGGGAATTCTCCTCGGAACTGTGCCAGGGAAGGCCTCCACCACATCTGGACTCTGTAGCTTTCCTTGCTCCAATTTTTCCAAAACACAGTATAGATTTCATGCTGTACGTCTGCATTCACCCACTGTCTGAAACACTCTGTTAGAGCTCCTATGTCTTTAAGCCCCACCTCCCAATGAGCCCAGTGTGCACTGATTGGTCAGCCTGTCCACTTTTTTTTGACTGGTCCAATTGGCCAGAGTGGTCATAGGCATAGGCGGGATATACGGCCTGTTACGAGGTGACATCATCAAAAAGGGCTGGGCTTCCAATCTGGCGTTTCAGACAGCTGGGAAGGTGGGACAGAGTTTCTCCGTCTGGCATGTAGTTTGGGATCTAGAACTTGGGCGATGTGTAGAACGTAGCCCTGAGCACACCTGGGCACTGTCTCGGTACCTGGAGTGGAGCTGGATCAGGAAGAGAAGCACAAACTCAAGATGGTCCACTGGCCACGTGCCAGCTGCTCTTGGTCCACGGTATGCATGAAGCTAGAGCCCTCATCCGACTGTAGGGTAGCGTTCTCCTATATCGTGTGAGGTACAAACTCCAAAGTGCTGTGTAAATATTGTGAGTAAAGTGATAGCAGAGTCTAGCACCGGGGAGTCCGATCTTATTCACAAAGGGCCAGTAAGATCTGACACCCCAGTCTAGATAAATTACTCTCAAAAGCCTGAAAACAGGTTCTAGCTCATAAGAGCTGTGGTGAAATCTCATAACCGAATAATCATTTAGGTACTGAAGGAACACTTCACGTTAGTGTCACATGTTTAAGCAGCGAAGGAAATCCTCCACACAGAGGAGATATGGGCTAAAAGGCAGAACAAAGACACCTAAAGAACCTTAGCTAGTATGTACTCGTCTATTAGAACCGGAACTGAATCTGGGCTGTTAAAGAACACTGTGATTCTGCCTCTGGTTTACAGGCTTTATCATTTTCGTCCAGGCTTCTTTAGGTCGAATACATGCTTGTTTGTTCTTCACCTTTATCAGCCTTTAGCTAGAACCTTCAAGACACTCCAGTGTAACCTTAGACTCTCTTGGTACTTATCATCATATTACCTAAAATAATGTCTGATAACTGGCCAATAATGATCTAGTACTTCAGAGTTTGTACCACACACACTTACAAGTTAGTATCTAGAACCTATTAGGCATTTTAGTCCAAATTTGTTAGAGTATTGAATAACTTGTCATTGTGTTATCCGGGATAATTATCTAGTACTTTAAACATTATACCCCACTTAACACCCAGTTAGTATCTAGAACCAGTCCAATTTTGTTAGTCTATCTAATAACTTGCCATCATGCTACACAAAATAATTATCTAGTACTTCAGTGTTTGTAGCACACACTACCATCCAATTAACATGTAGAACCTGTTAGGAATTTTAGTGCGGTTTGTTAGACGATCTAATGACTTAGTCATGTTCCCTGAAGTAATGATCTAGTACTTCAGAGATTATAAACCTCACCTGACATCCAGCTAGTATCTAGAACCTGTTCGGTATTCCAGTCCAGTTTTCTTAGACTGTCTGATAACTTGCCATCATGTTACCCAATATAATTATCTAGTACTTCTGAGTTTGTACCACACATTATTCAATATCTAGAACCGGTTATGCATTTTAGTGCAGTTTTATTAGAATGCCTGGTAACTTTCCAGCATGTTACCTTAAATAATGATCTAGTACGTCAGAGATTACACCATTCACTTAACACCCAGTTTGTATCCAGAACCTGTAAAACTTGTCCAGGTGTTACTTTAAGTAATGATCTAGTACATTATTGGAACACGACAGATCCCTTTAGAGCCGTGTGGATGAACAGGGGATCTCTGTAGTGAGCACCAACAAGCACGGGTGGAGAACTGACTGACAGCAGCTCCTGTAACCCGGTTACCTGGTACACCGAGAGAACCAGTGGAGGAACCGGACGCAGCAGGCCTGTGGGACGGTTGGCTCATCCTTTCTGAGGATGAGCTCAGCCTGTGCCGTGCTGTGTCACTGCGGAAGGTAAACAGGGAATCCTCACGTCTCTCTGGTTAAACTTTCCGCAGAGCCATTAGAGCTCCAGACTTCAGAGCAGCACAAACAGGCCGGCCCGAGCGAGCGTGCCAGCCTTCTGCTACATGTGCAGCTCCCTCATACGCCCTGCAGGCGGAGGAGCCCCTCCCGGCACAGCCCTCGTCTTGGAGCAGGTAAAGCTGCAGTGGGTTGGTCCCTGCGAGGTGTTCTGGGGGAAACGTTCCGAAGGTAAACATCTGACGTCAGCCGTTTCGGAGTTGGCGCCTTGCTGCCACCTAAGGTTTCCATTCCAGACGCGAGTAACCCCCCGAATTGCGCACTCCGGGGCAGAAGGCCTCCTTTGTGCCGGGCGGCGTCCGTAAACAGCAGCGCGTCGCCCGTAAGGTGTTGGCAATGGCCGGGCCGAAGAGGGTGATGTCATCGGTGTTTTTCCACCTCAGCCTCTGTGGACGGACTGAGCTTTGCACCGTCACTCTCCAGGCGGGTGGGTGCTGGCGCCCGAACTGGGTCCCAGGTCCATGCTGCAGCTCCGCCCGGAGATTTCCAGGTGACTGTGTGTTTACGCTGTCTGCTGTAACGGCTGGTTGACACAGCACACAGAGCTAATAGAGCGCCGCTGTTCCTAGCGCCTTCGGCCTGACTCAGCCAGCCAGCTGCGGGGAAATGTCACTGTCCTGCGTGGCTCCAGAACACGCCCGGCTCTACGTGACTGCAGACATTCGTCTGATGCGGAACACCTGTCCGAGGTGACATCAGCTTCTGCAGTCCCTCATAATAGGTTCTTCTACTCCAGTAAGAACCGTCTTCGGTCCACAAAGAGCTGGCACCGTTCCTGTAGGGCGTCGTTCCACACCCCCTCGCTTAGGGCCTGTTTGGTTATGCCACGGAGTTCCAAACAGCATTCCGCTTTGGTTCATTATAATACAGAACTGGCCATCATGTTACCCAAAACAATGATCTAGTACTTCAGTATCTGTACTACACATCTAACCCCCAGTTAGTATCTAGAACATATTAGGCATTTTAGTCCAATTGTGTTAGACCGTCTGCCATCATGCTACCCAAAATAATGATCTAGTACTTCAGTGTTTGTACCACACGCCTATCCAACTAATATCTAGAACCTGTTAGCCATTTCAGTCTAATTTCGTTACTGTCTGATAACTTATCATCATGCTACCCAAAATAATTATCTAGTACTTCAGTGTTTGTACCACACACCTATCCAACTAATATCTAGAACCTGTTAGCTATTTCAGTCTAATTTCGTTACTGTCTGATAACTTACCATCATGCTACCAAAAATAATGATCTAGTACTTCAGTGCTTGTAGCACGCATTTGACACACAGTTAGTATCTAGAACATGTAACATGTTAGACCCATTTTTTAGAGTGTCTAATAACTTGCTATCATGTAACCCAAAATCAGGATGTAGTGCTTCAGTTTGTATCACACATTCACCAGTTAATATCTAGAACCTGTTTTTTTTGTCATATCAGACTGCAGGACATTTAGGAACACTATGAACATGCAGTACTGTAAATTAAACAGGTGTACCGGACCAGTACACCGGACCAGTACACCGGACCAGTACACCAGATGGTCATATACATGACATTGTAGCACGTAACCATACGAAACCAGATCACACCAACATACATATGGTAAGGGGGTTGGGGGTTCTAAAGGGGTCTGGTGTTCTATCTATCAGTGTTGATAACCATATGTTTGGGTTCGACTAGAATAGATTGACACTTCTGTATTCACCCTCTATCTGAAACCCTTTGTTAGAGCTCCTGTGTCTTTAAGCCCCGCCTCCCTGTGTGCTCTGATTGATCAGCCTGTCCACTTTGTTCTAATTGGTTGACCACCAGAGCGGTATCCTGCTACAGGTCCCGCCCACACACCGCAGTGGGTGTTCTTGTAATGGTGTCAGTTCTGCTGTAACAGTGACTGAACTCAGCCGCTGCACAAAGCCCAAGTTCACCTTCACAGTTCAGGCTCGGCAAAGCTCCCAGTCAGAGAACTCTCAGTCTCCAGAAGATCCCCTCCGAAGTCCAGAACCAAAACTAACTGGAAAATCAAGAACCGGGCCCACGCAGCCAAAAAGCACAAGAACCCACAATTTATCTCTGTTCCTTAATTTATCCCTGTGGAGTAATCCCAATTCCAGAACATACATGACTAGCAATGTCCAACTGCCTTCCTTCTCTTCCCCGCCCGTGTCCCAGCCCGTGTCCCCGCCCGTGTCCCCGCCCGTGTCCCCGCCCGTGTTCCCGCCCGTGTTCCCGCCCGTGTTCCCGCCCGTGTCCCAGCCCGTGTTCCCGCCCGTGTCCCAGCCCGTGTTCCCGCCCGTGTCCCCGCCCGTGTCCCAGCCTGTGTCCCAGCCCGTGTCCCAGCCCGTGTCTAGTGTAGTACATAGTCCAGTCACGAATATCAACGTCGAGTACAACAGTGTGGTACACAATGGATACGCAGCCAACGACAGTTACCGTCCCCATAGTAACACAACGTCACAGTGTAGCCTTGGCAACACTGACCTTACCCACAGTTACAGACCTGCTTGGCTTATTTGACCAAGAAGTACAAAAACCGGAGGGACACTGGGCCCTGCTACGCCTGCCCTCCTGCATTAGCATGGTGTGAGCTAATGTATAGCACCACCGCCTCCACAACTGGACCACCGCCTCCCTCGGAGCTCTGGCACGGCACCCCTGATCACATGTCCATAAAGCTGTCGGTCTCCGCGGTAGCCTGCGGACTTATAGACTGCTAATCCCCGTAAAAGGCCACACCTCCAGAGCCTTTCACTGTACACCAGCCCTCCGGTTTGTTTACCACCAGCTCCCGCCCGTTTAATGCAGGATGAGGTCAGCACGCCGGTTCCACAGCCGCGCAGCACCTTGTACTCCTGCCTAATTGTGTCGGCCTGCCTCTAATTATTGCGGGAAAAAATAACAGGCTCTCTCAGGGCCTGCAGAACGTTTACGGGCCTCTGGCATGATGACGAACCCGGTGGTGCTCAGTAGGAACTCTGTCTCTGGTAGTTAAAGTGTGCCATGTGTTTGTACAGGCCGCAGCGTTTCAGTGGGGTCTCGCTCGAATCAGGTGGGAAAAAATGCCCCCCTTTAGAAACAGTGTCCACTTACTGTCCGTCTAGATCACACCCAGTGTATCAGGTACAGGACACGGTCCGAGGACATGAACCTGGACAGCGGACACATGGTCACTGTTCCACCGTAGGACTGGACAGGGTGACTGTTCGGTGGTTACTGTACTCAGGGCCACAGAACCGCCTGGTATGATGTACTGACGTGGCTATTCACTGAGGTTCTAGGTTCATTGTGGGACTGCGTCCTGCGGGGTTGTGCTGAAAAACCAAAGCAGTGTCTTTAAATGCAGCATTCAATAAACATCAAAGCGTTAAAACATCAAAGGCTAACACCAAGTTTATGCTGGTAAACAGCGCTGTTACCAGGAAACAGTAGCCAGTTGGCATTAGCTTAGCTAACATGCTAACAGCTCTGCTCACCACAGACCAGGGTCAGTTCTAACAGGGATTTTACTGTTAGAGGAACAGAAAGCCCATCGTGAACCTGATCGGTGCTGTTTGGACCTGTAGCCGCTTAGCTAAGCACAATGCTAGCAGGCTCCTCTCTCCTCGCTAAGCTCAATGCTAGCAGGCTCCTCTCTCCTCGCTAAGCTCAATGCTAGCAGGCTCCTCTCTCCTCGCTAAGCTCAATGCTAGCAGGCTCCTCTCTCCTCGCTAAACTCAATGCTAGCAGGCTCTTCTCTCCTCGCTAAGCTCAATGCTAGCAGGCTCCTCTCTCCTCGCTAAGCTCAATGCTAGCAGGCTCCTCTCTCCTCGCTAAGCTCAATGCTAGCAGGCTCCTCTCTCCTCGCTAAGCTCAATGCTAGCAGGCTCCTCTCTCCTCGCTAAGCTCAATGCTAGCAGGCTCCTCTCTCCTCGCTAAGCTCAATGCTAGCAGGCTCCTCTCTCCTAGCAATTATAAATTGCATAGTTATATAATTTAAATTAAAATCTGGAATATCTGGATTGACCAAACAAATCAAACACATATAAAATGATATGTAGTTTGTTCCTAATTCTAGCTAACTCTCCCTATAGATAACATGTAATGCTAATGCTAACTTTGGTTTCACATGCAGACAGATCTATTGAGACAGTGTGTGTAGAACATCCTTTAGTCTATGTCTAGTGGGTCTAAAAATGTACTGATGATTAGACCACTATTCCCAAACTATAAATTAAATATTCTAGGGGAATAAGGAATCCGGAATCCAGCCAATCAGCATTCATTAGACCTTCTATGTCCAGGAAATGTACTGAGATTAGAATCGGTCTTCTCTCAGATGTGATGTATCTGATCTCAGTCTGAACAGATGGGATTTGGGCCTAAGTGAGGAGGAAGGTTACCCTGTATGGTGGGATGGTGCTACGATGAGGAAGAGCTGGACCAGCCGAGCCTGAGGGAATCGGAGAGTAAGCCCCGAGCAGACGTTGGAGCGCTGGCGTTTACTGAAGCGGTTTCGTGATACTCAGGGAAGCAAACGCTGGTTAACCTCAGAACCCGTGCCTCCAGAGCCGCTCTCTGGTGATAATCTTAGCCCTTTCCAGGCATTTACCACATGACAGAAATAGAGAACCCGGAGACACGTGGTGCAGAATATAGACCCTGACCGCACATCCAACAGAGATCCACAGAAACGCTCCTCATCTGAAATGTCTCCCGTCCCATTTCACTGCCCAGCCGCGGAGGGTTCTATTTAGACTAGCGCTGGCCGCTAAACTAGACCTACCTATACTGTAAATACTGAACATTCCGCATTAACTTACACACGGACAGAAGAATGTAATCTCCGTTCAGTCCGAATGTGGACTTCACGAGGAGAATTCCACAGATATTCCGACATTCCTGCGTGATGGAGCGTTTGAGATGTAAACAGAGTGATTAAGAGCGGGTTTGGTGTGAGATGGTTTAGTGGATGGTCTTCACAGTGGTGGTGATGGGAACCAGGGTTCTACATGTCTAGAACACACATATAGACATTCTATTGACTATTTAAACCACCAGTGAACCTATACGTGTCTTCTGAGTGTGTATGGAATATTGATAATGGAAAACCTGGAAATACTAAGTCTCTTTGGGGGACGATTTTATCTTCCTGCGTGTTTCCCTCCACTCTGAATTAAATTTGAAGGCTGCAAATGAACCATAATTATCACGAGGCTGTGACAGTGTTTCAAGGACAACTATGTATGTCGTGTTCTAGAAAGTTCTTGGTGTTCCACCTTAAATGGTCCAGCAGTTACCAGCAGTTGACTGAGGTGCCAGAATGCAACTACTGTGTATGTAAAGGTGGAACTTGGAAATTAGGAAGAGAGGCTGGACAGGTAGCCTGAGCCGTCTGAGAGTAAATACTGCACCATTTAAGGTGGAACAGGAAACAGGCTCCACTCTCCTAGCGATGCTAATGCTAGTGAGCTGCTCTCTCCTGGATATGCTTTTTTATTTTAAATTTAGCAGGCTTCTCCCTCCTCACTAAGCTAGCAGGCTCCTCTCGCCCAGTTAAGCTAATGCTAGCGCACTGATCTCGCCCAGTTAAGCTAATGCTAGCGCGCTCCTCTCGCCCAGTTAAGCTAATGCTAGCATGCTCCTCTCGCCCAGTTAAGCTAATGTTAGTGCACTCCTCTCGCCCAGTTAAGCTAATGTTAGCGTGCTCCCCTTGCCCAGTTAAGCTAATGCTAGCGCACTCCTCTCGCCCAGTTAAGCTAATGTTAGCGTGCTCCCCTTGCCCAGTTAAGCTAATGCTAGTGCACTCCTCTCGCCCAGTTAAGCTAATGCTAGCGCGCTCCTCTCGCCCAGTTAAGCTAATGCTAGCGCACTCCTCTCGCCCAGTTAAGCTAATGCTAGCGCACTCCTCTCGCCCAGTTAAGCTAATGCTAGCGCACTCCTCTCGCCCAGTTAAGCTAATGCTAGCGCACTCCACTCACCCAGTTAAGCTAATGCTAGCCCGCTTCTCTCGCCCACTTAAGCTAATGTTAGCATGTTCTTCTCCCCAGTTAAGTTAATACTAGAGTTCTCTTCTTGCCCTGTTAGGCTAATGCTAACAGATCTCTCTCTCCTAGCTCAGCTAAAGTTGACTTGGGTGCCAGAATGCAACTATTGCACATCTTAAGGTGGAACTTGGCAATTAGAAAGCTGGACAGTTAGACTGAGCCATTTCATGGCAAACGCTGCATCGTTTAAGGTGGAACAGGAAAAGAAGCTGGCAAATAAGAAGCTGGCAGCTTCATGCCAGACACAAAGTGTTCAGCAGACTCGTGCAGGTGTTTACCGACTGTAGCTACGACACTGCCATCAAAAATAAACTCTCAGGTGCAGCCGACACCGGAGCAGTTCCTGAGATTAGCTTCCACATAATGCTAGCATCTACCGCACCTACAAACAAACAGGAGCTCCTTCATCGCTAGTTCTGATGCTGTGGGCGGAGCTTCAGATGGGGGTGATATTGTTCTATCGAGTCCCAATTTGACGCAGGAAGGGGAGCCAAATCGGAACGTCTTGGTTCCTGATCCAGATGGACTCAGATGGGTGGTCTTATTTCTCAGGCTGGGGCTGGTAGGAGCTCCAGATCCCCAAACCTATAACAGGAACCCGAACGAATGGGTCGTGATGGATCCATTTAAACACCTGTATGTTTCGGGTTTGGCCCTGCGGAGGCTGAATTCGATTCTCCTGCCAAAGCGTCGTTCCCAGATCAAACCCAGGCGCGCCACAGCGCTGTGAGCTTTATCGGCTCGCCCGCTCCAGCACACCTGGTTCAGCTCACGCCGGGCTTTTTAATTAGCTGATAAGACCGATCAGGTGCGGTGGAGCAGGAAGAGGCATTTAGCTGGTGGTAAAGTTTTGGATCCCAGCAGCAGGGCCTTAAACGTTCCGGGCTCTGACGCTCCTGCCAAGCACATGACGAACAGACCTCCTGCGTGTGCCTGGCAGGCAGGCGCTGGGAGCCCCGGTGCAGATGTAGCTCCTACTTACTGTACAGCGCTCCAGACGTCTGCAGCTTTGGATTCAGCACCAGGGCTCAGTGCGCGGACTCTGTGTTCCCCATCAGGGCCTAATGGGCCCATGAATTATGCAGATATGAAATGTGAAAGAGCCGCCGTCTGCTCGTTATTCCCGAGGGAGAGCGTTCCGTGTGCTTTGGGGGAGGTGTTTATTAGGAACATGTCCTGTAAATCCAGACTGAACACAGAACCTGCACTGTGGGTGACGGTGTTGGACCTTCTCCGCTTCTCTTCTGGATCAAAGCGCCGTATCTTACATTCCTCTCCTTTTATAGTTCCTCTGAAATCCATTCCGGGAGTCTCCCGTATCTTTATCCCAGGCTGGATTGGTCCTGTCATCCTGCCGTCCTGCCGTCCTGTCGTCCTGTCACCCTGCCGTCCTGTCGTCCTGTCACCCTGCCGTCCTGTCGCCCTGCCGCCCTGCCGTCCTCTCGTCCTGCCGTCCTGTCGTCCTCTCGTCCTGTCGCCCTGCCGTCCTGCCGTCCTCTCGTCCTGCCGTCCTCTCATCCTGTCGTCCTGTCATTCTGTCGTCCTGTCGTCCTGTCGTCCTGTCGTCCTCTCGTCCTGTCGCCCTGCCGTCCTGCCGTCCTCTCGTCCTGCCGTCCTCTCATCCTGTCGTCCTGTCATTCTGTCGTCCTGTCTTCCTGTCGTCCTGTCGTCCTGCCGTCCTCTCATCCTGTCGTCCTGTCATTCTGTCGTCCTGTCGCCCTGTCGTCCTGTCGTCCTGCCGTCCTGTCGTCCTGTCGTCCTGTCTTCCTGTCGTCCTGTCGTCCTGTCGTTCTGTCGTTCTGTCGTCCTGTCGTCCTGTCGCCAGGCTGAAATAATCCTCTCTGTTTTAAATGGAACACTCTTTATAACTTCAACTTGAGTGGGCGGGGCTTAGCTGATGTAGGTTGAATGGGTGGGGCTAAAGCCCTATAGGCGGAATGGGCGAGTTAATGTTCGGTTCCATCTGGTTCTGTATCTCTCTCTCTCTCTTTCTCTCTCTCTCTCTCTGTCTGTCTGTCTCTCTCTCCCTCTCTCTCTCTAGATCTCCATTTTTCTCTCTCTCTTTCTCTAGGTATATCTCTCTCTCTCTGTCTCTCTCTCTCTCTCTCTCTCTCTCTCTCTCTGTCTGTCTGTCTTTCTCTCTCTCCCTCTCTCATGTACGTTCCCTCTCTCCTCCGTCTTTCTCTCTCCTCCGGCTCCTCTCTGTCTGTCTGTCTCTTCTCTCCCTCGCTCTACTCTCTAGATCTCCATTTTCCTCTCTCTCTGCCGTCTCTCGTTATATCTCTCTCTCTCTGTCGCTCTCTCATTCTCCTCTCTCCTGTCGATCTCTCTCTCCTGTCTGTCTGTCTGTCTCCTCCCTGCTCTCCCTCTCTCTCTCTAGACGTCCTCATTGCCGCGTTCTCTCTCTCTCTTTCTCTAGTCCTCATCTCTTCTCTCTCTCTGTCTCCTCTCATCTCTCTCTCTCTCTCTCTGTCTGTCTGTCTCTCTCTCTCCCCTGTCCCTCTCTCTCTGTCCCAGCTGAAATATCCTCTCTCGTTTAGATCTCCATTTCTCTCTAACTCTTCTCTAGTGGTAGGGCGCTAGCTCTCTCTCTCCCTACTCTCTAAAGCCCTCTCTCGAGATCTCTCTCTTATTTCTCTCTCTCTCTCTCTCTCTCTCTCTAGCTGTCTCTCTCTTTCTCTTTCTGTCTCTCTCTCTCTCTCTCTCTCTCTCTCTCTCTCTCTCTCTCCCTCTCTCTCTCTAGATCTCAGTTTTTCTCTCTCTCTTTCTCTAGGTATCTGTCTCTCTCTCTCTCTCTCTCTCTCTAGCTGTCTCTCTCTCTCTCTCTCTCTCTCTCTCTCTCTCTCTCTCTCTCTCTCTCTCTCTCTCTCTCTCTCTCTCTCTCTCTCTCTCTCTCTCTCTCTCTCTGTCTGTCTGTCTCTCTCCCTCTCTCTCTCTCTCTCTGTCTGTCTGTCTCTCTCTGTCTGTCTGTCTCTCTCTCTCTCTGCCTGTCTGTCTGTCTGTCTCTCTCTCTCTCTCTCTCTCTCTCTCTCTCTCTCTCTCTAGATCTCCATTTCTCTCTCTCTCTTTCTCTAGGTATCTGTCTCTCTCCCTCTCTCTCTCTCTCTCTGTCTGTCTGTCTCTCTCTGTCTGTCTGTCTCTCTCTCTCTCTGTCTGTCTGTCTGTCTGTCTCTCTCTCTCTCTCTCTCTCTCTCTCTCTCTAGATCTCCATTTCTCTCTCTCTCTTTCTCTAGGTATCTGTCTCTCTCTCTCTCTCTCTCTCTCTCTCCCTCTCTTGATCTCCATTTCTCTCGCTCTCTTTCCGGTTATCTGTCTCTCTCTCTCTCTCTCTCTCTCTCTCTCTCTCTCTCTCTCTCTCTCTCTCTCTCTCTCTCTCTCTCTCTCTCTCTCGCGCTGTTTCCCGTCGCTGATGTTTCCATGCCCTGTGGATGCGACGCCAAGCTAAACTGTGCTTACGCAGACAGTACACACAGGTGGACCTCGCTAGCGCTCTACTACTCTCTCTCTCGGCGGGCAGCCATGCCAGCAGAGGTGTGGGTCTCACAGCCATGCCAGCAGCCCATAGCTGTAATCACTCCGCTCCTCTTCGCTCTACCTCCTCATCCTTGTCCACTCCTCTTTCTCCTCGCTCACTCATAAGGGAAACCAGGTCAGATGGACTCAGGGTTATTCAGGGTGGTGTGGTCTGAAATGCTCTGTTCTGCTGGAACATTGCTGTGAGCATTTGATTGAGAATTAGTAAGGTCAGGTACTGATCTGAGAGTCCATACCTACGGTACTGCCTGGACTAGTTCCCCATGCTAACCTGTCTTTGTGGTTCTATCTGGGCAGAAAATCACCCAGCGAATGATTTACTGTAGGAAACCCTCACTACACAAACAGTGAAGCACCTTAACAGTTGAAAGCCCCCTTGCCCCAACACTCAGTAAAAGCCCACCTTCGTGCCCCCCACGCCATCCCAGCCCCACCCCCTACCCATCACTTCGTGGCTCCACTCCAAGGTGCGCACGCGGAGTGAATTCATTAACAGCGCTACCGCCACCATAACGCCGGGCTCATAGCGACACGGCGAGTCCCGCAGGACGAATTAGCCTATAGATTTGTCTGCGCGGGCGATAAAGAGCGGCACGTGAAACAGCTCCATTCAGCTGCAGATTGTTCCAATTTCGTCATTAGTTTTACCGCTGGCCAGAGAGCACTCTGAGGGTCCACCCAGCCCCCCTCGTCCCAAACCTGCAGACGGCCGTCGCCTGCTCCACCCGGGGTTACAGAGAAGCAGCCTGTCCTGTTCCAGCTGGTATCAGATTGCCACAGTGGCAGAAAGGGAACGTTTAGCCATAAATCACCTGAAACGCTCCTCGTTACGGCTCTGAGCGCGCCCAGCTTCCAGGGGTCGCAGTAAATGCGGCCCATGCGGCACCAGGAAGGTGACAGTAGCAGCGGGGTCTGGTATATTGTTGCAGACCCCAGTGTGGTCCCGGACCCCACAGTGGCGCAATATTAAAAGTCCAGGGCCACAGCTCTCCGCGCTACCGACGTCTAGCCCATTCATCATGCGCTCAGGTGCACCGCGCGGATCACGTTCCCGGGAGATAGATCGATCCCGCCTTGCCTCTGGAACGCGCAGCAGACACACATTAGCTGTTTTTGCTTGGCTAGTAAAAATATACGGGGAGAGAGGCGGCTGCGGCGAACACTAATCGCTTGTGTCACTGCCCTCATAAAGAGGCATTTCTCCAATTCATCTGGAACTGTTATTCCGCAGCGATGGGCACTTGTGAAAATGTTATGGTAATGTAGGAGCGGATTAGGTGTCGGGACGGAGGCGGGGGGCGATCGGAATTAAGGAGAGGCGTCTAGAACCTAGTCTCTCGCTCTCCTGTGCGTGGCTGCAAGCCACATGGTGGAGGTATGGATTCAGAAATCCCTCTCTCCATCCCTCCATCTCGCTCCTGGCCAAACACGAGGGAGGGGAAACAGCGGAGCCAGACTATCAGACTCCAGGAGCACCAGTCCACTCCTGAATCAAAAGAGGCCTTCTTCTCCAGCAGGGCTAAAGGTAGAGGAGCAGGACTGTGACCACCCTGAACCACCGCCGCTGCCCTCCCCGCCCGTCTCCACCCCCTATCCGCTGGACGCGTATCCAAACTGTAACTGTACGGAACCCACCTGCCGCGTTCTGACACAGCGGCGCTACTGTATGTCAGACCTTTCCCTCTAATTGGCCCGTTCCGACGGCCTCTATGAATAGTTCCGAGTGGAGGTTTGGTGTTGCCGTGGTTGGTTTTGGGTGGGTTGAGTCAACGTTGCACATTTCTGTCGTGGCACATGTTTACACTCCAGAAGCAGGAACCTGGATCCAACCGGAGAAGAGGGCAAGAGAGAACCGATGTGAGGAACCAACTAAAGGAGGAACTCCTCAAGAGCATGAAGAAGAACCACTTGAGAGGAACCAAGACTCAAAAGGAGGGACTCCTGGAAAACTCGGGGAACCTCAGTGAAATCGAGACTTCAAAGGCAGATCAGATCAGATTTATTGTGAGAGATTTACTTAGATAATTGTATTTCTGTAGGCGTGTCTCTCTCTCTCTCTCTCTCTCTCTCTCTCTCTCTCTCTCTCTCTCTCTCTCTCCCTGTCTCTCTCTCTCTCTCTCTCTCTCTCTCTCTCTCCCTGTCTCTCTCTCTCTCTCTCTCTCTCTCTCTCTCTCTCTAACTCTCTCTTCTCTCTCCTCTCTCTCTCTCTCTTCTCTCTTCTCTCTCCCTGGTCTCTTTCTCTCTCTCTCTCTCTCTCTCTCTCCCACCTCTTCTCCTATCTCTCTTCTCTACTCTCTCTCACTGTCTCTCTCTCTCTCGTCTCGTTGCTCTCACCCCCGCCTCCTCTCGTGCTCTCTCTCTCTCTCTGGGTCTCTCTCTCTTCTGTGCTCTCAACCCCCCGCCTCTCTCTCTCCTCTCTCTGTCTTGTCTCTCTCTCCTCTCTCCCTGTTCTATCTCTTTTCTCTCTTCCCCCCTCTCTCTCTCTCTCTCTCCCCCCCTCTCTCTCTCTCTCTCCCTCTCTCCCTCTCCCTCTCTCTCTCTCTCTCTCTCTCTCGCACTCTCTCTCTCTCTCTCTCTGTCTCTCTTGCTCTCCCCCCGCCTCTCTCTCTCTCTCTCTCTCCCTCTCTCTCTCCCTGTCTCTCTTTCTCTCTTCCCCCCCCCCTCTCTCTCTCTCCCCCCTCTCTCTCTCTCTCTCCCTCTCTCCCTCTCCCTCTCTCTCTCTCTCGTCCCCCCCTCTCGTTCACCCTCTCTCTCTCTCTCTCTCTCTCTCTCTGTCTCTCTCTCTCTCTCTCTCTCTCTCTCTCTCTCTCTCTCCCTCTCTCTCTCTCTCTCTCTCTCTCTCTCTGTGAATATTAGTTGAATGGAGTTCTGTTAGTGCGGTTGTGTTAGGCTGTGCTCCCTCTGATAGGCTGGATCTGGGGAGGGGGAGAGGAACAGCGTTACTACACTGTGAGACCTGGGTTGTGTTTCACTCTAAGTAGAGCAGCCGCAGGTCCTGCCAGTGAAGCGGTGGCAGGCTCCGTGTTTGTGGAGGTACCTGGATGGGGAGGAGGTGCTTCTGACTGTGTGTGTTGTCTGGCTGGTGAAGTCTGGCTGGTGAAGTCTGACCGGTGTAGTCTGGCCGGTGTAGTCTGGCTGGTGTAGTCTGACTGGTGTAGTCTGGCCGGTGTAGTCTGGCCGGTGTAGTCTGGCCGGTGTAGTCTGGCCGGTGTAGTCTGACTGGTGTAGTCTGGCCGGTGTAGTCTGGCCGGTGTAGTCTGGCCGGTGTAGTCTGGCCGGTGTAGTCTTCTTTATGATTTTATTCAGCAGTTGAGGAACGAGATGTGCGAATGCTAGTTTGGTATAGTCATTAGCCCATAGCTCAGTGGCTAGGCTAACAGTCATGATAGGGTGACACCACAGGGTGTACTTCAGTGATGCATGCTGGGTATCGTAGTGAGAGAACGTTGAGATGAGTCCAGTGTAGTAGCTTTAGGGTCCTTTTGCTATTTGGTTTGAGGTTTAGACAGTTAGCATCATGCTAATTGGTGCTTCCATTACCGATTAGCTGCATTAGCCTCGTAGCTCCAGAGCTAAAACTAAAGAAGCAAAACCTGGAAATACTAAGTTCCTTTGGGGGACTATTTGACCTCACAGCGCCCTGCAGCATGTATCCCTCCACCATGAATGGAGTTTAAGGCTGAGATCTTCTCCACACTATCATAAACAGCGTCTCAGACATCAGGCAGCGTATTCAGAACCACCTCCTGTAGGAACTTCCTGTGAGGGAGCTTTTAGAGGGGACGTCTGGTTACCTTCACCACCACTGTGATAAAGCGTTTCATACCAAACCGCTCTGAGCGGCAGTTGTTTACATCTCGATCCTGTAGCTACGCAGAACCTGAGCTGAAAAGTCCCCTCAGCTCATCTGTCTCAGTCTGCCTCCCAGATCCTCTCCCACCTCACATGAAAACAAACACGCTTCCAGGAAAGGTAGGGGAGATGCTCCTGTCGTTTCCCGCACAGCTGTAAGCTCAGCAGGTGATCCGCGGAGCTGTTTACCATTGCGAGGTCGTAACACGGCCTTCTTCACGCTGTTCGTTTATTGACATACTGACTCCATGACCTGCGCCGGGTACAGGAACGGCCAGCGCCTGCCTAGCCCACCCCCCCGCTGCCCCCCAAATTAACTGCTTTCTCATTATTGCCCCGGTACACCTGATCTGGGAGCTGCTGTGCCAAACAGCGCTGGCTTACGAGAGGTGAATCATCTTTGGCACCCAAACAGGCACAGTTACTACACCCTTCCTCAGTTCCAGTTAAGGGCGGAGGGAGACTTGGGCCTCCTTTAGAATGGACAGAAGCCACAGACTCATCGAGAGGACAGCGGACGCTATTTAAAGGAGCGTTAGGAATCGCTTGTTTGACTTGTTGTCAGGCGTTTGTTTGTCTTTCCTGCTTGTAACTCCTCGCCGTCTGCTGCTCTGGGTCATAAAATAAGACCTTGTTTCCAAGAACAGGGAGTAAACACAAATAAAACGACCGAGTGGACACTAAACTTACCCCGGGCCGGGATCCGCCAGGCCCGCCGTGCACCAGAAGCTGCTCCGTTTGGGGTTAGGATGTATATTGGGTACATGGGGTTTTGGAACGGTTGGAACCAGCGGTCACATGTCTACCCCTAAACCACCAGTGAACCTACACGTGTCTTCTGAGTGCTACATGGAAGGCTGAAGATGGGAAAATCTGGAAAACCTGGGATGAACACTTCACAGTGTCCTGCAGCATGTATCCCTCCACCATGAATAGAGTTTAATAGAACTAGAACCATTGAGCTATTGTGCTAGCACACAGAGTAACCTCTGTGCAGTGACACATACAGACACTAGGGGGCAGTGAGCAGCAGGCAGCCCTATCCACACTCCTGGGACGCAGTCGGGGGTTAGGTGCCTTGCTTAAGGCCACTTCAGTCGTGTCCTGTCAGTTCAGGGAATTGATCCAGCCTCCAGCCCATGACTGACAGCAGGCGTTTAAAATGGGCCATTGTACTGCCCCGCCCCCTCGTCCCCAGATATAAATCTCACATGGGTTGCCAGGTTGAGGACACCGAATCTACACAAACAGGTGCAAAACAAGTGCAACATGTCTGTGACAATCTATGACAGTGGTGAGTGGCGGTGAGTACTACACCGTGAGTTGATCAGCGGCGGCCTGATTTAGAGTCGAGTGTGGTTCCTCTGGTAGATCTCTATCACGCCGGTTGTTGCCGAGGTAGTAAACTGGGCTGTCCTGTAAATACCGGCCCCCCTGGATAACCCAGCTGGACCACGGACTATGGATGTGAGTACTGGGATGTTGTCATGGATGGAAACGGCCTTCCTTGCTTGCAGGCCCCGGACTAAGCTTAACGCTTACCTGTTCAGGAGCACATCAGCCAACTTGGCATCCATCTGAAGGTCCTTCTGGACTCCAAGCCCATAGAATTCCCGGGCATCTACTGCCGCTTGTCTCTGTCCCAGGTCATGGAGCTGTTAGGAAGGATGCAGAGGCTGTTGAGGGTGGGTAACTGAACGTTATCCATGTTGGCCTAGTATGGTTTCTACCTTCCAGAGCTGCACCATGCTGCTGATTGCTTTCATATCTGGCAACCTAGGGTAAGGGAATGGCACTGGGAAATGGGCAACGGGTGGGGCCAAAGACCAAACCACAGTCAGTTTTCCGCACTGGAATGGAGGGAGGAGAGCACGGCTGTAGCGTTGGTGTTGGACAGTATTCCAACATAGCATGTCTCCTTGATCGCTGACGGAGCGTGGTCCGTAGTCCATGTTCTGAATTTGTGGCAGTTAGCCACTAGCCCTGTGTCCCTGTCCAGTCTCTATGCACACACCGAGTGCCGTCTGCGCTGCAGGCCAGCTGTCTCTTACTGTGGAGGACCTCAGCAGCTTGCAGCACTTAAGCCCACACAGTGAGCATGTGGGGAGCAAGACCTTTCCACCACAGTCAGCAGCACCTGGACCGGCTCGGCCCAGCGCGCCGCTGTATCTACAAAATGTCCAGTCATGCCCAGACGCGCTACCCGGATGTCCACTGTGCCGGGTGCCAGCTCCCTGTGTTTGGTCTGCGATGGTGTTTATGTGGGTGTCTGATTTAGGCGTGTGAGGTTAGCTGAATTCGGCCCCTGTGGTATTTATAGGAGCCGGGGTAATTACCTACCTGGAGTTTATAATGACTCATTCGAAATAAAGCGGCTTCCCCTAAAGTAAACATCAGGCCCAACAATACAGGGCCCTGCGCGGAACAGGCCTCACGTCCTACCACACGCGGCCGGCCCTATACAATACTACCACACCTACCGAACCCTATTACACCCATCAAACCCTTACACACTCTACCAAACCCTACTAAACCCTTACACACTCTACCAAACCCTTCCACACCCTACCAAACCCTACTAAACCCTTACACACTCTACCAAACCCTACTAAACCCTTACACACTCTACCAAACCCTTCCACACCCTACCAAACCCTACTAAACCCTTACACACTCTACCAAACCTTTTAATACCTACCAAACCCCACTAAACCCTTCCACACTCTACCAAACCTTTTAATACCTACCAAACCCTACTAAACCCTTCCACACTCTACCAAACCCTACTAAACCCTTACACACTCTACCAAACCCTACTAAACCCTTACACACTCTACCAAACCCTTCCACACCCTACCAAACCCTACTAAACCCTTACACACTCTACCAAACCCTACTAAACCCTTACACACTCTACCAAACCCTTCCACACCCTACCAAACCCTACTAAACCCTTACACACTCTACCAAACCTTTTAATACCTACCAAACCCCACTAAACCCTTCCACACTCTACCAAACCTTTTAATACCTACCAAACCCTACTAAACCCTTCCACACTCTACCAAACCTATAATACCTACCAAATCCTATTACACACATCAAATCCTTCCACACTCTACCAAACCTTTTAATACCTACCAAACCCTACCAAACCCTTACACACCCTACCAAACCTGTCAAACCCTTACTCACCCAACCAAACCCTACTAAACCCTTACACACCCTACCAAACCTTTTAATACCTACCAAACCCTACTAAACCCTTACACACCCTACCAAACCTTTTAATACCTACCAAACCCTACTAAACCCTTACACACTCTACCAAACCCATCAAACCCTTACACACCCTACTAAACCCTTACACACCCTACTAAACCCTTACACACCCTTACACACCCTACTAAACCCTTACACACTCTACCAAACCCATCAAACCCTTACACACCCTACTAAACCCTTACACACCCTACTAAACCCTTACACACCCTTACACACCCTACTAAACCCTTACACACCCTTACACACCCTACTAAACCCTTACACACTCTACCAAACCCTTCCACACCCTACCAAACCCTACTAAACCCTTACACACTCTACCAAACCTTTTAATACCTACCAAACCCCACTAAACCCTTCCACACTCTACCAAACCTTTTAATACCTACCAAACCCTACTAAACCCTTCCACACTCTACCAAACCTATAATACCTACCAAATCCTATTACACACATCAAACCCTTCCACACTCTACCAAACCTTTTAATACCTACCAAACCCTACTAAACCCAACCACACCCTACCAAACCCATCAAACCCTTACACACTCTACCAAACCCTACTAAACCCTTACACACCCTACCAAACCTTTTAATACCTACCAAACCCTACTAAACCCTTACACACCCTACTAAACCCTTACACACCCTACTAAACCCTTACACACCCTTACACACCCTACTAAACCCTTACACACTCTACCAAACCCTTCCACACCCTACCAAACCCTACTAAACCCTTACACACTCTACCAAACCTTTTAATACCTACCAAACCCCACTAAACCCTTCCACACTCTACCAAACCTTTTAATACCTACCAAACCCTACTAAACCCTTCCACACTCTACCAAACCTATAATACCTACCAAATCCTATTACACACATCAAATCCCACTTCTTCCAAACTTTTTACTACCTACCAAACCTTTAAATACCTACCTACCAACCTACCAAACCCTTACACACCCTATCCCTTGTCAAAACCTGTCAAAACCCTTACACACCCAACCAAACCCTACTAAACCCTTACACACCCTACCAAACCTTTTAATACCTACCAAACCCTACTAAACCCTTACACACCCTACCAAACCTTTTAATACCTACCAAACCCTACTAAACCCTTACACACTCTACCAAACCCATCAAACCCTTACACACCCTACTAAACCCTTACACACCCTACTAAACCCTTACACACCCTTACACACCCTACTAAACCCTTACACACTCTACCAAACCCTTCCACACCCTACCAAACCCTACTAAACCCTTACACACCCTACCAAACCCATCAAACCCTTACACACCCTACCAAACCTGTCAAACCTTTCCACACTCTACCAAACCCTATCAAACCCTTACACACTCTACCAAACCTGTCAAACCCTTCCACACCCTACCAAACCTATCAAACCCTACTAAACCCCACCAAACCTTTTAATACCTACCAAACCCTACTAAACCCTTCCACACTCTACCAAACCCATCAAACCCTTCCACACTCTACCAAACCTATAATACCTACCAAATCCTATTATACACATTAAACCCTTACACACCCTACCAAACCCTATTAAACCCTACTAAACCCTTCCACACTCTACCCAAGCTTTTAATACCTACCAAACCCTACTGAACCCTACCAAACCTATCAAATCCTACTGAACCCTACCAAACCCTATTAAACCCAACTAAACCCTTCCACACTCTACTAAAGCTTTTAATACCTACCAAACCCTACTAAACCTTTTATATTCTTATTAGACCCATCCCTCTCTGTTAAACCAGTCTGTGAGATCTGTCAATGGAACCACTTTGTGCATATACAGATGACTGTGATTAAACTGTGTAAGAGATCTGTGGATCATATTTCAGAGTTTTAATGACTTCAAGAAGGAATATTTTTTAAACCCACCATATTCATAGTGTACTAGGAGTGTAGAACACAGTCCCACGGTCTGGGGCTTCGAATGGGAGTGGAGCTAACACTGAAAGACAACCATCAATGGTTTAAATTGGCTAGCGTCAGAGTTGGGCTGAGGACATCAGGCTCGGCCACACGTCCATCACACCACGAAGCGGCTACCCCACAGAGCAGTCGCCACCGGGATCCGCTCGCTTTCCATGTTTGACGGAGCTTGAACTCCTGCTTGAGGTTTGGGATTGGGTTGTTCGTGGTTAAGGGCGGCTCAGTTGTGGCCACTTGTTTCGACTCTCCTCCTCTTCCCCTGAGAAGAAACGGAACACCCCAGACATGGACCCGACCGAGCCGAGCAGCTTTAAAATAAGTAACAAGCCGTGAAAAAGCCAGCTCAGGCAAACAGAGCACGCAGCTCGTGTCACGTCTTGCCAGTAGCCATCGCTGCTAATGTGTCCAGGCTTTCACGAACGTCTTGTATTGAGTTCTCCCAACAGGGACAGGTTAGCATGAGCGACGCTGCCAGCAGCGTTAGCCGAGTACAAACGTTTATTTAAAAAGTTATGTTCGAGTTTTGATTCGATTTCATTTCTTTCCACCCTCCCACACTTGGCTCGCGCCGGACTGTCCATCACTGGTTAAAGCCTGAAGGCAGAGCCAGGGCTGGCCATATAATGGCCTGACCCCGTCACCCTGCAGCCAGGCACGAGAAGTAAGACGGCCAAGCTAAACAAAGCCCCGAGTCGATTGCATATACGAGCCTGGATATAAAATATCACACTTACTAGCAGAGGACACAGAATGCTCATGGTGCGCACCTAATACGCCCTCCTCCTCCTCTCTGCTCCGCCTGCTGAGCCTCTCGCTGAAACTCACGTTAGTATTTCATTATCCTGAAATGGGAATTAGGTTTCACTCGCAGTGAAACACTCCTCAGCGCCTCCAGTTTGGTGTTTGACTTCTCTGTTTGCCTTCCTCTTTCGCTCACCGTGTCTGCTAGCTCAGCCGCGCTCCTGAGTACATGGCAAACTCAGTAGCAAAGCTAGAACTTCGGTCCAGGACTTCCTAAACCGGGGCCAGAGAGCCCATCACACCTCCAACCCTCCAACATCCAAACCCCTGTTCTGTGTGCGAGCAGTCGGGAGAGCTTTGGAACCCGTGGGATGTTTCAGACAGCTGGACATTAACCATTCCCCTCAGCAGCTCCAGACTTGGGAGAGCCTTCTGAAGGGCCCTTCTTCCCAACACAGGCACCACAAACCCGGAGCTTTCACACTCACTCCGGGACGCTGGGATAAGAGCCGGGTGTGTCTTACAGCTACCACTGCTTTCAGCCTCTCTCCAAGACACCTGCAGACACACCTCCAGGCTTTCCCTGCTTCCTCTCACCTTCCTGATACCCCCAAACACCTCCAGGGGTTCTGGACTCTGGAGGGCTCAGTCTATCGTTCTGAGAACACCAGCAGCTTCTGTGTTGGATGTGTGGGTCATCTATCAGACCTCCATGTTGAGATGGACAGGAACACCTGTGGAGGTTCTCCGATCTGGAGCAGGTGCTAAGTGCTGCTGATCTGATTTTGTTGTTGTTGTTGTTGTTGTTGCTACCAGGTCATCCAGGTGGTTGTTGGGGGTCCCAGTTGTTCAGTATTCTTGGTGTGGGCTACAGTTGGAAACTGGTCTTGTCTCTGTACCTGGCTGACTGTATGAAGGCCGTCCTGCACTCTGAGTCACGCGGCTGTAAGTAAGTAAGTCATTAAACTATTATTTATAAAGCACCTTTTAACAACCTACGTTGACCAAAGAGCAGTACATAAAAATAGCTAATGATTACCCATAAATACATACAACTAAAACACAGATAAAAGAAATCAGATAAATAATAATGTGGCATAACACACTGTTGTCATAGTGGATAGAGAAAGGCATGTACCAGCGACATGAAGGATCCGATTACCTGCAGGAACCACAGAGAAAGAGACCCGACAGATTCTCAGACATGCCCCGAAACAGCCATGGTTCCAGACATCCAGCCACATCCACCATGAGCCATCCTGTTAGTGCAGCACCATCGGCAGACGGCTGCACCACGCAGGACTACCTGCACACAGACCGTTACCACGACTGTCCTTAACACCACGTCACCGTCACCAAAGACTGCAGTGGTGTCGTACCAGACTGTCATGGAGTGACTCAGAATGGCAGCGGGTCATCTTCAGTGACGAGTCCCGCTTTAGTCTTGGTGGCACCGTGGTCAGCACCAAGATGAGCAGTTTGTTGCTAGACGTCACTCGTCCAGAAGGCCTGGTGTCCCTCCACCTCCACCCCTACCGCACCCTCTGCAGGAACTGTGTGAGGATGTTCAAGCTGCATGGGATGGATTATCACAGGACACCATCAGGAACCTCTACAGCTCCATACCGAGACGTCTGGCGTGTTGGGTTAGTGAACACGGCGGCCCGACGCCATACTGAGAGACAGACTTCTGTATGTGTAGCTCAATAAATATTGATCATATCAGTCTAAACTTATCATCAGTTATTGATCCTGGTCACCTTTATCTTCCTTCCACACACACCTGCACCCCCACACCTCCTCCTGGGAGCAGCAATTACGTTTGATGATGAGGGAACCTGAAAAATGAAAATCATTTCATCAAATCAACCTTCAGTAAAAAACATAAAAGCTGCATGATGGGATATTCAAGTTGTACACACACGTCCGCCTTTGTCTACTGTGGTTGTGGGGACCTGCACACCTGCGGAGACAATGGTAGACCAGGGTTCAGGACCTCTATCATTCCTCTTGGAGAAGGCTTCCAAACCTGTTAAAAGTCCCTGGCACAATAAACGCGAGCGCCGGCCTGGCTGTAAACGTCTCGGAGCATTAGCAAATTGCTGATTTTGGCTTTTGTGGACCTGAGAGGGTAAACGGGCGGAAACCCAACCAGCCAGTAGCTCCGGGGGGCTCATGCTTGAATGGGGCTGACTTTCGGCAGAGCTGATAAACAGCCCTGTGTACTGGAGAGTTTGTGAAAAGCTCATGTCCACCAAAGCTAAATAAACCCCTCATAGAACAAACTGTGCCTAGGACCTCGGCGGAATGTGATGAGGAGATGTCTAGTCCGATATTAGCTCACTGAATGGACAGTGGAGAACAGAAACATCTACCTACTGCTTTAACGTCCTGCACTGGGTTCACCCTGTGGACCTAACATAGGAGGCGCTGCCGAGTAGTGCTGCATGTCCGCAGGTGGACCAAACTGTCCTACTGACCACACAGGTCTGCCGTATTGAGCCTGATGGAGGTTTGACTTAAAGCTGCCATAGACTGTAAAGCTGTATGTACACTATGGTGGTGTAGATTAGAACCTACATACCGAGACCCTTAGCACTGGTGTTCCTCCTTCAAATCCAAATCCTGCATTTCCAACAGAGGACTGGAAAACGGGCCGATTCCCAAATCCTAAACTGTTCCAGAACAGACTCATTAATATTCACACCCCCAACATTTACATACCACCACAACGGAGCTACAGAACCAACATGGTGGACTATGTGGAGAACTCCAGCGTTCCAGGCTGGGAAGGGGACGTCGGCACTATCCATTCCCTTCCCAAGGATCCCAACTGTCAGCGGTACATGGTGGATGTTCATCTTTAATCCAGGCTGGAGTTCTTCCTGTTCACCAGCTTCCTAATCCAATGTTCCGTTCCACCTTAAATACTGCAGCTAGAGTGTAACTGTGGCACCATTTAAGGTGGAACAGAGAATTCCCAAACCAAGCTGGAGAACAGGAACTCCAGCTCCACATCTCTAACAGGATCCCGGAACACCTTTAATCCTGCAGTCTGCACATTCCACTCCGGACAGATTCCCAAACCTCTCTGGACAATATGGAGCAGCTCCGCTCAGCGTCTGACCCTGAAGAGACTGAAGAGAGGAGCAGCTCCACCTTAAATGCTGCAGCTTGTTTAGGTGCCAGAATGCAATTGAGGCCCCTTTTAAGGTGGAACAGAAAATTCCTCAAAACAAGTTACAGAACAGGAACGTCAGCTCCCTCATTCCAGGATCCTGGAACAGCTTTAATCCAAACCTTTGTTTCACGTTTTAAACCTCCAGGCCTCCAGGTGGTTTTGCGAGACTCCGCCCTCTGCTCACCTGTATAGATGGTGAGATCCTGCTGCTGCTCGTATCACGGCTAGGCCAGGTTGCCCAGCCCTCTGTTTGCTGGTTTACCCTCTAAGAGTCTCAGAACCACCTGAGAAACGTTCCCCGTCCTCCCTCAGCTACACAGTGTGTCCAGTGTAGAGTCCTCAGCTAAAGATGGAAACCCACCGGACAGCGAACGAGACCCCTGTGACTGAAGCGTACCTGATACCATGTAACTCCTCCACCAGCATCAGTACCAGCTGGGACTGGACTGGGCGTGTACTGGACGATGTTCTGGATGTAGCCACATCAGTGTTCAGACACTCTCACATCAAAGAACTGGTCAGGTGGTCCAGATGTGGTGGTGGTCTTCCCTGGCACAGTTCCGAGGAGAATTCCCTGTAGGCTGGGATTGTATCCACTGCTGGTAGACCCGTATGACCGTACGCTTCCACACACCTGCAGAGTCAGCTACTTCCTCACACTATGGTCTTTGGCCACGCCCACATGCAGTCCCTCCTTTTAGCCAACCAGTAACATCTGCTCTGGAGCCATTTTCCACACATGGAACGAGACATTCCCTGCACTGTAGCACCGCTTCCCTATCTATGGATCCCGTCACTCACACCCCACAGGGATTTATAGCCTCGTCACCCTCGTGCAGCGCCACCTGCAGGAGCCTGGCTGTACTACCACCTTAAAGACGTATGTAAATATCTATTCGTAATAATTACATGGAGTTTTCCCCAAACTAGGACTGTTTTCCCAAGTAGGCAGGACAAGGTCGGGCCTTTAAAGTCCTGAAAATGTACACAAACCAACACACAAACACAGATCGGGCTGTACTTGATATCAGATCTGCTATTATATTTGCTCCCCTTGGACGTTTCGCCAGCGGCCCTAATCTCCCAAGCTCTCGTCCACCAAAGTCATAAAAACAATGCTCTGAAATTAGCAGGAGCCTTGCATCTGATTAAGCTCCGTTTTCCTGACCGTGCCCCGCAAATCTCCACATATCGTTACATCAGCTCATAATTTGGCGCAATTATCAGGAGGGAGAAACTGTGTTTGGTCTGCGGTGTTGGGTGAAGCGAAACGAGGCGGCGCACGAAGCAATTTGACGGACGTTTCTTTTTGCCCTCTTGGTTTCTCATTTTGCTGAACGCTTTAGGAGGAAACACCCAGTGACGTTCCGCTTCCAAGAACAACAGCCGTGCATGGCCGTTCGTCTGGCACCAAACACAGAGGCCACTTTCGCTTGTGTGGAGGACTGCACTGGGAACGGATTGTAATCGGATCTTTTGAGGCTTCCTTCTTAGGCCTGAGCCCTAAGCTCGTCCCGAGTTTGGTGTGGTGTCCCACAGGGCTCGGTAGCAGGGCCCCTACTGTTCCCTGACTTCCACACAGTTACATATAAAGACATCGGGGCCGCATGACCCATGAACGTCCTGCTAATAGCATCCCAGATGATACTGGGAATGCAGGCTTGTGGGGGTCTTTAGACTAGTTCACGTCTAGAACAGGACCAGCGACCCAAACCTTTAGGAGAGCTGTCTCGCTTACCGCACCATGGGAGCTGTTCATGTCCAGTTCATGGCGGTGAGGTTTTGATATCACGGCTGTGTATGTCTCAGTTTGTGGGAGTGTCTAAGTGCAGGGGTCAGTACCATGCGGCTCTCTTACGGCCCCCCTGCAGCTCCAAGGCAGAATTCCCAGATAGCCATACTGTTCTGGTCCAGTCTGGCCCACTTTCCATATGTTCATATTTTCGTCTGGCCCACTTGCAGCATTGATTGACGGCACTTGGGTGGCGCCACATGGGCACCATATCGGCCACAACTAGGCAGCAATGTTCAACATCAGTACCCGAACCTACTTATACTCAATCAAATCCTCACAGCAATGTTCCACATCAGTACCCAAACTTACTTATACTCAATCAAATCCTCACAGCAATGTTCCACATCAGTACCCGAACTTACTTATACTCAATCAAATCCTCACAGCAGTGTTGTAGAATAAGCCTTGCTAGAACAGTAGAGGCTGTTTCTGCAGCACAGGCTCCCCAATAAGACGTCCCCTCCTGAGGAGACTCTGGAGGCTGGAGGCTGTGGATGTGGGAGCAGGCCTCTGAGGCAGGTACGGGGTCGCTGGGAGAGGCAGAGAGCTGGAGCTGCCTCATTAGTTGTCAGTGAGATAAGCGTGCTCGCTGACATGAGCATTAGAGAGCAATTACATGTGCTAACCATGCGCTCCAGACCAGATTCCTGGCACTCTACCCAACATCATATCAGATGAGTGAGGTCCAGGGGCTGGCCAAGGCAGCTGCTCAGCCGGTGCCAAGCTACTACACAAACATCTGTACCGGTATTACTATCTTCACCGCCGAACCGTGTGTTGGTATTGGAGCTAAACCATCTGACCCAACCTGGAATGAAGTCCGGCACGGCGAACGAGTGTGCACCTCCCTCTTAAAGGGGAATTCCACCAGGGAGGAGACGCTGAGATGTTAACCGAGTGATACGGAGTGCTACGACTATGGGGACTTTACAGTGGTGGTGGTGATGATGGGAACACCCATCTCCACCCTATGATCTGGTTCTAGAATGAAACGAGCTGTTTCCCCTTGTTTGGTGAGCCCATGAATAATCTAATGAGCTCTGCTCTGATTGGCTGGTTTACAGACATCATGACCACACAGAAGCACCATGCATTACTAGACTAAATAAAATGAGCCTCTGTGTAAATAAGCTCCGCCCTCATACTATTTAGCTTGCTGTGCTAGTTACTTGGAGCTAATGCTAGTCACTAACGTTCCCTGTGCTAGCTACTGGCTCTATCTGGACACCAACACACAGTAGAGTAAAGCTGATCCTCACTATGGAGCTCTCAGTTTAAGATGATCTGCTCCAACCGGCACACACGGATACAATCATACAGCATGGCTGCTACTTACAGGCTGCTGTTGGGGTGGTGGTGCTAATAAAGGTGGAGCTGTTCCTCTCTTCAGTCTCTTCAGGGTCAGACGCTGAGCGGAGCTGCTCCATATTGTCCAGAGAGGTTTGGGAATCTGTCCGGAGTGGAATGTGCAGACTGCAGGATTAAAGGTGTTCCGGGATCCTGTTAAAGATGTGGAGCTGGAGTTCCTGTTCTGGGAATTTTCTGTTATTTATTTATTTTTCTTTTCTTCCGCTGACAGGTGGGATCCTTGGGAAGGGAATGCAAGGTGCAGACATCCCCTTCCCAGCCTGGAACGCTGGAGTTCTCCACATGGTCCACCATGTTGGTTCTGTAGCTCCGGTGTGGTTGTATGTAAATGTTGGGGGTGTGAATATTAATGAGTCAGTTCTGTAACAGTTTAGGGTTTGGGAAATGCAGGATTTGGATTTGAAGGAGCAACAGCAGTGTTTGAGGTTCTCCGTATGTGGGTTCTATGTTCTGAACTCTCCTCATTATACCATCACGGTGTAGATACAGGGCCCAACTGAATAACGGGACGCGGAGGCAGACCTGGTGTAATCTGTACCACATGTTCCTGAAGGTGCCCTCTGGAATAAACCCGGGACGTTTCAGACACTTTGCGGAGAGTGCGGTGAAAACGGAGGCCTGCCGGGTCAGCACGCGCCGACTGGGCCAACGAGGCTGCGCTGAGACAGGAGATGACAGGGTGGAGGAGAGGCAGGAGTTGACAGGGTGGAGGAGAGGCTCGGCTTGAGGTAAGACAGAAGCAGCTCGAACAAGCTCAGAGATGACTGTATCAAACCCGGAGTGGAAGGAAGAACCCCCCGGGGCTCGTAAGACCCTCCCGCACACACAGCGACGCTGAAAGGGGCTTTATGGCCTGGAACCGGCACCAGCTTTGAGTGAATGGGCCATTCTGGTGCCCTTGTAGTCCTCTTATACAGCATGATCAGGCCTACACCTGAGAACCACCTGGCTGCTCGTTACAGCTTCACCCGTTTATTACAAGCGGGATTCGTTAGAGCTGTTAATCATTCATTCATTAATTATGGGCTGTAATCTTGTGCATTCGATTCGATGTTGATAAGCAGAGTCGATACAACCTTCTCAGCGCCCGGTACCCAGGAGTCTTCGCTTCTTTAGTCTTTAGAATAAAGGGTACTAAGCCAACGTGCTCCAAACGCTCAACACACGCTAATACTGCATAACCACGTTATCTAGAACTGAGCGTTTCACACCAACCCAGGTGAATCTGAACTGCTCCAGCCTAGAACTTTCAGGACTGTGGCAGAAAGTGTCAGCCACGTTCTGACTATCTAGAACAGCGAGCCACTCTGATTGTTTATGTAGGAACTGCTCCATTCTAGAACGCCAAGTTCTGACTATCTAGAACAGAGCACAGCGAGCTGCTCTGATTGTTTACGTAGGAACTGCTCCATTCTAGAACACTAAATTCTGAATATCTAGAACAGAGCACAGCGAGCCGCTCTGATTGTTTATGTAGGAACTGCTCCATTCTAGAACGCCAAGTTCTGACTATCTAGAACAGAGCACAGCGAGCTGCTCTGATTGTTTACGTAGGAACTGCTCCATTCTAGAACACTAAATTCTGACTATCTAGAACAGAGCACAGCGAGCCGCCCTGATTGTTTACGTAGGATCTGCTCCATTCTAGAACACCAAATTCTGACTATCTAGAACAGAGCACAGTGAGCCGTTTTGATTGTTTACGTAGGATCTGCTCCATTGTAGAACACCAAATTCTGACTATCTAGAACAGAGCACAGTGAGCCGCTCTGATTGTTTACGTAGGAACTGCTCCATTCTAAAACGTCAAGTTCTGACTATCTAGAACAGAGCACAGTGAGCCACTCTGATTGTTTATGTAGGAACTGCTCCATTCTAGAACACCAAATTCTGACTATCTAGAACAGAGCACAGTGAGCCGCTCTGATTGTTTACGTAGGAACTGCTCCATTCTAGAACATTAAATTCTGACTATCTAGAACAGAGCACAGTGAGCCGCTCTGATTGTTTACGTAGGATCTGCTCCATTCTAGAACACCAAATTCTGACTATCTAGAACAGAGCACAGTGAGCCGCTCTGATTGTTTACGTAGGAACTGCTCCATTCTAGAATGCCAAGTTCTGATTATCTAGAACAGAGAACAGCGAGCCGCTCTGATTGACTCTGTTTACATCTGAACTGCTCCATCCTAGAACTTTCGGGACTGCGACGGAGTCCCCGGTCCTAAGCACTGGAGCAGATCGTCCAGCTGTGTGAAGCAGAAGCTCGCCGTGTCTCCATGGATACGCGTTCAGGTATCAGCACGTTCCACTCCACCATATTTTGCATATACGACCATAAATATCTTGGCCTGGCTCCGGAGATCTCTCGAGCTCGCGGCCCGCGGGACATCCTCTGCACTCACACACGTGTGTGGGGGTCTCTCAGGGCTGCGGTTAGGGGCCGAAAGCGCAAGACCAGCACCAGTGTGGGTCTCAGCGTGAGCGCCGGGGCAGGAGCCGAGGAGCCGGAGGGTCGAGCCTGCAGCCCCCTCCACCTTCCTCCCCACAGTCCGCCTTTCACCTCTGTCTGTCTCCACAAAGAGCAGCTTATCCCAACATATCCCCCACCTCCCCCACCTCCTCCACCTCCTCTAGTCCAGCGGCAGCAGCCAAGACCACAGCTTAATAAAAACCTGACTCCTTCAAACCCAGTGCCAGCGAGCAGGACCTGAGGCGGAGGCGGAGGCGCACACGTATGTCTGTGTAAACTTCAGACATGTGATATGATATCAGGCCTATCGTAAGATGCAGTGCCTTCTCCTCCTCCTCCTTCTCCTCCTCCTCCTTCTCCTCTTCCTCCTCCTCTTCACTCCTACCAGTCTAGTAGAATAGCTCCGAGTTCCTCGTTAGACCTCCTCTCTCCAGCGGGGGACGGCAGCACCAGTGTTAACTCGTCTTCTGCTTCTGGCCGTATCTGTTTGCTTTGAACGTGGTTTCTTGCCTAGAGCAGGCGGCGGTGTTGGTGGTGGTGATAGATGGGGTGGTGGTCACTTTCCGTGAGCTTCAGCCATGGGTGTGAGCTGCTCCTCGCAGCTCCTTCACCGTGACTGATAGGAGGTTGGGATACTCCGTCAGGGCAGCAGAGCTACTTCTCCATCCTCTCAAGTTGGACTGATTCCCCTCCTACAGAGCTACAGTGACTCACTATCGCCTCCTCAGGTACAGAGTGGTATTACAGACAGTGGACCTGTGTTCTCTGGAGTGATGGAGCTCCATCTAGTACCTCCGGGATGGGATGCAGAGATCCAGAACTGATCATCCAACATCAGTACCTGACCTCACTCACATTCAATCAACTGTGAGAAGACACTGTGTAACTGTAGACGGGTAAACTCCTCTGGAGTTCCGGGGGGCTTCTTATTTAAGTTAGAAGTCTAGACCTCCATGTAAGATGGAGGCAGTGGTGTCTCCCCACCAAGTCTTCTGAGGAGCGGCTCGTTCTGGGAGCTGTTTCGTCACGTACCAGTGATCAGAATCCCTCGTAGCAGCAGCAGGAGGGATGTTTGGACGTGCTGCCAAAACACGATGTCATGGTGGCAGGAGCTGCAGATCTTTCAGGCATGGCTGATACGGTAATGTTTGGCAGAACGGAGGCATCCTGCCGTTTGGGATCCAGTTGCTTCCCACTGTGTGCGTCAGCAGGCCTTTACTGGAGTATGCTGGGATTTGTAAGAGGTCAGGGATCGAGAGGATTGTGGAGTGAAGCTGGAGAGTGCACTGTGAGCACTGAGCCGACCGTAATCCGGTCAGGACATGTGCAGCAGCGGAGTTTCACTGGGGGACATTTATCATGACCCCACCGCAGCCAGTGGTGCCAGACTGGGTGGAGTTTGGTGCTTAAGCGGGGGAACACTGTGCGTTACTGAGCTACACATACAGAAGTCTGTCTCTCAGTATGGCGTCGGGCCGCCGTGTTCGCTAACCCAACACGCCAGACTGATTCTGAGCCACTCCATGACAGTCTGGTACGACACCGCTGCAGTCTTTGGTGACGGTGACGTGGTGTTAAGGACAGTCGTGGTAACGGTCTGTGTGCATGCAGTCCCGCGTGGTGCAGCAGTCTGCCTATGGGATGACTTATGGAGGACACCACTGCTCGCTACATTGCTCCCAGTTTTCAAATCCGGCATCTCTGACTGATCACACGGCCGGAGCATTGCACTCGGGACATCCCGTGACTGTGGGCGTGATGCTTATTTGTCCCACTTCCAGCACTGCCTACGTACCCCTGCACCCAAACCTCTATCAGCTCAGCTCACCAGGGCGCCTACACGGTCTCCCAGTTTCCTGAGGACTGGATCGATAGATATGACTGGGTCTGAATTCCTGCCAGGATCATTCACACTCCGCTGGAATACGGTTTCTCCTTCTCCTGGAAAGTTCCGAGGTTGTGTGTTCCGACAGCGGCGATGTACGGGAACACTTCCTTCGGTGACCTCACTCTACCCAGACCCGCACGCTCGCCTCATCTCCGTGTGGATATATGGGTTAGTCTGAGTCGGTTAATCTCCCTCTGCTCTGTGTTATTTTTAAGCTGGCACTGGGTGATTTAGGCCCGAGCTGGAGCCGCAGGCCTGCCATAAGTCACAGTCCGCCTGCTGGACGGGCTGAGCGCGGACCACGGTGGCGTGCCAGCGCGCTTCAGGAACAGCGTTTTTTTCGGTGGTCTTTTCCTGCTTTGACTCGCAGACCAGGATGTAACGTAATGTGTACAATGTATCAAATCATGTCTGCAGAGGTGCGGCGGTCGGGTGGAGGGGGCGCCGGCCGTGGCACAGCCCTTCGCTCTGGACACTGCTGGCAAGGTGGTCGGTGTGGTGGGCTGTTACCTCGTCACCTGGACTTATTTCCAGGAAGAGAAGAAATGACGTGACCTTGTTCCTTTATGGTCTCTTAAATATGCTGCAGCGCTGATTCTCCCATCGAGCACGAGGTTTGTGATTGACTGTTTATCATAAATTAATTTTCTCTCATTTGTGTCTGTAATATATTATTTTCAGCTCCATTTACCCCGTCAGAGCTCTGTCTTTAATTCAGACCCTTATCGTTCAAAGATGGATACTCGACAGCTACGCTTTCTCCTGTAGAGAGACCGCTTTGTCCATTGTAGAAACTGTACTGTCCTGTAGAGAGACCGCTTTGTCCATTGTAGAAACTGTACTGTCCTGTAGAGAGACTGCACTGTCCTTTGGAGAGACTGTCCTGTCCTGTAGAGAGACCACACTGTCTTGTAGAGAAATTGCACTGTCCTGTAGAGAGGGCGGACTGTCCTATAGAGACACCGCAGTGTCCTTTTGGAGAGACTGTCCTGTTCTGTAGAGATATTGCACTGTCCTGTAGAGAGACTGCACTGTCCTTTGGAGAGACTGTCCTGTTCTGTAGAGATATTGCACTGTCCTGTAGAGAGACTGCACTGTGCTTTAGAGAGACTGTCCTGTCCATAGAGAGACTGTCCTTTTTGTCCTGTTCTGCAGAGATATTGCACTGTCCTGTAGAGAGACTGCACTGTACTTTAGAGAGACTGTCCTGTCCTGTAGATAGACCATGTTATCTTACCATGTCTGTGCACAGTGTGGTTTACTGAGTTTTGAATATTTAGCCTCAGCTCGATCAGCTAACAGGACATTAATAACTCGGAGCGAGAGTTTCTCAGATGCGTTAGCCTCGTTATCCATCTATGCCACCGCTCTGCCACCGCTTTACCACCGCTCTGCCACCCAAACTCAAATCAGCGTCCAGGTCGTGCTGCTGGTTTGATCCGGGCTACTGTACTGAGTATAGGAGCTCACTGAACAGCTCCACACAGTTTGCTGTGGTGGGTGTGCTGACTGAGGCCGTTAGCATCATGCTAATCGTTGTGTTGTAAGCTTGTACCCTCGTAGCGCCAGTGCTAACACTGAGGAGGTAAGACAGGTCTACTGAAAGACAGACTGTTCGACACTGTGAACACCATCTCTCTGAACATTAGGCTAAACGCTGCACCCTGATTCCGCACCCCTAATGGAACGTTCCAGTGTTAGGGGCGGTTCTAAAGGAGCCCGTGAATGATGGGCTCCTCACTTGCTAAAGATCAGAGGGTCCACGTCTCTGGGCAAGTCTGCTGATCTTGGCTCATCCTGGCTGTGCTCATTAGAGCCTGAGAGGCAGAGAGGCCGATCCTGTATCAGGCCTCGTGCTGCGAGCAGATTGATAGAGATCCTCACGGACACGGACGGGCCTCGGCCAGCGCATGTTTTCGCGGGCTCTCCAGACACCTAGTAAGGCATGTCGCGCCGCGCCCTGCAGCGGGGCAGCGGCGTGCTGACATACGCGCTGCAGAAAGGTGGAACTGACAGGCCTCCGAGAGCCACATGTGTTTTCAATGGCCGAAGTTCAATTCGAACTGCGCTGTGAGAGCAGCCGACAGACCGCCGCTCGCCTGCGGAGGAGCTCCAGCAATCGCCACGGCTGAGGTCCATGTGCTACTGGGCAATGCTGACCGAACTCAGAACGGAATTGGGTTTCAAGCATGACCCCGTGACATTACTGGGGCCGCTACGATACAGGCTTTCTAATAAACGTCTGAACAGATGAACGTAAAGCAGAGCGAGTTCAGCAGCCGGGCCTTTCTCCACCTCTTAGTGATTGGCAGCGTGAGAGCGGGGCCTTTATACCGTAGGAGGCCGGGACTGCCGTCTGCATGGACATGGCTTTCTAGTAAGTGGTTCTGGGTAGTGACCACTCATGATCACTCCCTGTCCCCGCCATCAGCTCCACTGACCATACAGGACACTCTGTAGGTGTACAGGTCCAGACTGTAGTCCATCTGTTTCTCTGTGTACTGTATTACCCTGTTCTTCAATGGGCAGGACCCCCACAGGACCACCACAGAGCAGGTACTATCCACAGCGGGGACGTGGCATGTACTGGACAGGTTCTGGATGTAGCCACACCACTGTTCAGTTGGTCAGTTGGTCCAGATGTGGTGGAGGCCTTCCCTGGCACAGTTCCGAGGAGAATTCCCTGTAGACTGGGATTGTATCCACTGCTGGTAGACCCGTATGACCGTACGCTTCCACACACCTGCAGATTCGGCTACTTCCTTCACACTATGGTCTTTGGCCACGCCCACATGCAGCCCCTCCTTTTAGCCAATCATTAACACCTGCTCTGGAGCCATTTTCCACACATGGATTGAGACATTCCCTGCACTGTAGCTCCTCTTCCCAATCTATGGATCCCGTTTATAGCTCCGTCATCCTCGTGCAGCGCCACCTGCAGGAGCCTGAAGGTACTACCACCTTAAACCATTTTCGTGTTTGATCTCGTATCATCTCCAGGTTCTTTGCTGTGTTCCGTTGAGGAACGTTCTTCTTGAACTGCTGCTCTGTTTGGTGACCCCGCCCCATCTGTGCCTCTGATAGTCTCCACCTCTTTGGGAAACTCTTTGTACCCAGTCATGTCACTGACCTGTTACCAGTTCACCTGTGAGATGTTCCACCAGGTGCTTTTATTAGCTTCCCACACCTTTACAGGTGATGTATTTTGCAAAAACGTCAAACAACAGTCAAACGTCTCAGGTTCCACATTTGATTGGCGGTCTTTGTCCCATTTCCAGGTAGATTTAGGGTTTAAATGTGACGCACATCATCGCATTCTTTTGATATCTACAGTTTGCTCAGTGTCCTAACATAAATGGGAAATGGGATTGTAGATCCACCGCTGGGATCCACTGAGAGATCTCCTCTGAAATATATCTATATATGTAAAGGCCTCCAGAAGCACCACGTCGCACCATCCTCGCTGGGCATCTCAGCCCAGCCACCTCTCGCCAGTCTCTCTGTAGGTCACTCGAGGTCATCTTACGGTGGGTAAGGGACATTGGAATGAGGTGGCGCTCATCACGGTCAGTAGAGAGTGGGTTTGGCCCTCTGCCAGTCTGTAGCTGTGTTGTCCTGTGTGTTTGCTGCTGGACCTTGTTCTTATGAACCAGATGCTCACTGTATCTGCCAGTAAAGCTAGAACCCAACCTTCGGTTCCTCACTGAGAACCTTTCTCCTCAGCTCTCATGCCTGGTGTGAAGGAGAACTGCTGATCTGAGATCTGGAGTGGTCTCTTATTTTTTCCAGATCTGTAGATATGTATTAGCCTCTTCCTGTCATCAGTAAACAACAGGGTTTAAAGCGAGGGGCTGGAGCGCCCCCTACCCCCAGCCCCCCCGCGTCTCTCCGAGACCCTCTCTAATAACCCCAGCCTAATTAAAAGTTTATGTTTTCAGTGGAAGACTAAATAAATGGTCTGTGTAAACTGTAACAGTGCCTTGCGCTCTGGCCCAGAGTCCCGGCCGAGTGGGCCGCTGTGTATTTGTACAGGACTCCTTCTCTCGTGATGTCATCAGGCGACCGTACGGAGCTGAACGCGCTCCTCCATGGGCAGCCTGAGCGGCGGCTCCTCCTCTGAGCGCTTGTGTTTAGCTGAACTCGCCTGGCCTACGCCGCGTCCCGGTGATGGCCTGTTCCTCACACTTGGCCTCTGTTTGCTTTTGTGAGAGGGCTTAAGAGCTCTTAATGACCGGGTGATTATGTGTTTAAGGCAACGCGGCGAGATTTGATCTAAATCAGTGTCCTCCAGTAAAAGTCGTTCTTGGACTGTGTGAAGACACTTCCAGGCCCAAACCTGCTATTTAAAAACCTCCTTTTAAAAACAGCCAGAGGTATTCACACCGATTATCCTCAGAAGGGATGTGACCGAATTAGAACGCTGAGTTTTCATAAAAGGACATACTTTAGAGCGATAAAATCAGTCACGGTGACATCCTGTATTCATAAAGCCTTTATTACTACATTTATAAGCTGTTATTTGGCATTAATAACGCCCTATGTCTGCCGCCAGCTTCAAGTAGTTTCAGTGACCTGCGTAACATCTTAAAGGCTAATGAAGTCAGCCTTCATAGCGCGTTATAATATCTATAAGAACACTGTAAACATAAATACTATAATGCTCTAAAATACTTCGTTAAAGCTGCTAGTGTCCTCCAGGTCAGCAACTGTAAGGCAGTTTCATCACATCCTGGACCTGAAGAAGGTTCTATACGGACGGAGCGAATGAGAGCCCAGGTTCTGGTGGACCTGCACTGCTGTATTCTTTTTTAAGATTAAAAATGAAAAATGTATTTTTAATCCGATCATTTTAAAAGCATGACCTTTAGTGTTTTAGTCTGCAGTAAATTTGTAGTTTAGTTATTTTTAGTTAGAAACTGTAATGCTAGGCTAGCTGGCCACAGGGGCTACCTAGACTGCTAGCAGTCAAAGCTAAACGGTTAGCAGTACAGCTGAGCGAAGAGTGGATAACAACAGTAAACAACAGCTGTTTACTTCTTTACTTTTAGCATGGGAGCTACAAGGCTAATGTAGCTAAAAGTAATAGAGGCCCATATCCCAGCAGTTAGCGTAGTGCTAATGGTATGAAATCCTGTTATAGCTATGCTATGCTAACATACTGTAGTCTGTGTTTGTAGATGTGTTTGATCTAGTGTCTGAAAACACAGCTTACACTGCTTACCATCGAATGAGTGCTGATTTATCCAGGTACGTAGCACTGTGCTAACGGCTGTTAGTATAAACGTACAGTATTTACTAGCTAGCTTCATAGCATGGGGATAAATTAAAAAATCAAACTTCAGTCACAAAAAACAGCTCAAAATCAGCCGGGGTTTAATTCCATACTGGTTTCAGCTGGTCTCTGCTGGTTTAGCTGGTCACCCAGTTGGGTCATACTGGTTGACTAGCATATCAGCATCAAAGCACAGCGTATAGCCACTGTCCACAGGAGTTCTAGTAGTGTCTCTCAGTATGGCGTCGGGCCGCCATGTTCGCTAACCCAACACGCCAGACGTCTCGGTATGGAGCTGTAGAGGTTCCTGATGGAGTCCTGTGATAATCCATCCCATGCAGCTTGAACATCCTCACACAGTTCCTGCAGATGGTGCGGTAGGGGTGGAGGTGGAGGGACACCAGGTCTTCTGGACGTGTGACAGCAAACCGTTCATCTCGGTGCTGACCACGGTGCCTCCACACATGGATTCGTTGGGCGTCTCCACCAAGACTAAAGCGGGACTCGTCACTGAAGATGACCCGCTGCCATTCTGAGTCCCTCCATGACAGTCTGGTACGACACCACTGCAGTCTTTGGTGACGGTGACGTGGTGTTAAGGACAGGCGTGGTAACGGTCTGTGTGCATGTAGTCCTGCGTGGTGCAGCCGTCTGCCGATGGTGCTGCACTAACAGGAGTGGTGTTGGGTCAGTCAGGTACAGAGATAAGACCTGTCCCGTGTGCGGCTGAGGGTGAGACCTGGTACTCAGGTTGGTTCTGTGATATGGCTGTATAAGGAGAGTCCCTACACAGTACATGTGGACACACAGGAGAGAAGAGAGCAGCTCTGACGGTTCAGAGTGTGATCTGGTGAGCTGCCTTCAGGAGCTCTTTGTCTTTGTGATCCCACTTCACGTGGAGCGTGTCCCGTGTTCGAGCCGAAGCCCCTCAGTCTGGCTTCAGTAGGAAACGGTGAGGCTGCTCTTTTCTTCAGTGTGGTCCACATGTTCAGCAGCAGCAGGTTTCACACGGTGATCTACGATCGGGTGACTACATCCTTTCCACATAAACACCAGTAGTCTGTTCCAGTAAACACTCACTTTACTGGTTTCCATGGGTTACCATGGTTATGGAGACCTGGTCATGAAGAGCACTGACCATTTGTGGTTTGTTGTTGCACATTGTCTCCACTCAACCAGGTCTGGCCAGCGCCTCTCCGGGTCCAGTATTTGACCCAATCCCAACACGGTTCTGCCCAAACCAGACCTGAACATTCATCATCAACCACAAATACAGGCGGTGGAACGTCGCACATGAGAAGACGAGATTTACACGTCTTTATTTACTCAGGTAAACACACGTCACCATGGACTACCGTGTAGTATATACGGTACACATATACCACATGACCTCTCTCCTCTGGGCAGCCCAGTTTACCTGGAGTCATCGGTCGGCGCCCGCTTTGGTTGATCAGTCAGTGTTGGAAGTTGGGTTAATCTGTACAGATGGAATTTATATGGAATTCTGGTTATTTGTTACTGTATGAATGTGTTTCTATGGATATATGGTGATGAATGGTTTTAAACAGTGTGCCCTCTAAATCATCACCGTCCAATTAAAAACCTGTATCTCCATGTTTGTTTATATAATGGAGATGTTAATATAATAGAATATACATATATGTTTATATACCTTAATGTGTCATGTGAACCCTGGGTACACCAGGTGAGACTCTCCTGACAAATGGACCGACAGAAATGACCCAAAGCTGCTTGGAAAGACGTCCGGTTCCATTGACTTACATTAAAGTTAAAGGAGGTTTTTTCCTCTCCTGTGAACTTACAATTCTGGAGATGCATGTTTTCCATTGGACAGCGATGATGTATGACTACATACTGAATAAATACGGAGTATTAATCAGAAGTCATAGTAGATTATTACATAACCGTATGAAGCTCCATCGTTTTAATAGGTTTTAGTTTCTGGTGTAATTTGGAAGGAGGGTTTTCCTTTACAGTGTGTGGAGAGTTCATACAGAACTAGACCACATGGAAACGTTGGGTTGGGTTGACTTACACTGAGGGTAAAGAATGTTTCCCCTCTGCTGTAAGGTTATCAGCTTGTAGGTATGGGGTTTTGTTCAGACAGGTGAGATTTCTATACGTGCCACACGATTTATCACCGCTTGATTCCACACAATGTAAACAAACCAGCAGTTCAGTATAATACACATCGTCAGGCGTTCGTCTTATTCAGTAAACCACAGGGCCATTTTTACTCCACATGCTTATCTAGAACCGGACCTACTGCTGTAAATAAGAAGAACACGCAGACAGTCAGCTCTGACAGAAGGCAGAGAGCACTGTATGGTGTTAGCGGTTAGCAGGGGAGCTAATTACTAAGCGCTCGACTGATCAGGTGGGTTTAAGATTGGACTTGAAGATTGGGGCTGTGTCTGAGTCCGACTGGTAGGTTATTCCAAAGCCTGGGGGGGCGGTGTATGAGAAGGCTCCGCCCCCTGATGTAACTTTATTAATTATGAGCAGCACCTTGAGATCCGGAGTTAGGTATTGGTTCATGGTAAGAGAGCTGAGGTACAGCGGAGGAGGGCGATCAGAGCTCTATACGTCAGGAGGAGAGTTTTATACTCAGTTTAACTGGGAACCAGTGTGAGTTAGATCAGACTGGGCTGATATGATCAGACTCTCTAGCTCCTGTAAGGACTCGGGCTGCAGCGTTCTGGACTAACTGAGGTTTAAGGCTTTTACTGGAACAACCAGGAAGCAGGGCGTTACAGTAACCCAGCCGTGAAGTGATGAAGGTGAGCTAGCTGTTCTGTAGGGACAGGGCAGTTCTTCATTTCAGAACATTCCGGAATTGTAGGAAAGGTGTCCTAGTGAATGTGTTCATTGAAGGTCAGATCAGAATCCATCAGGACGGTGAAGTGAAGCTGGTGTGACTGTGAAGCTCCTCAGATTCAGTGATGATGCAGACAGCTTGTTTCTAGCAGCTTTGGTTTGGAGTTCAGTAGGAGGACGTTACTAGCCGTCCAGTCCTCCATCTTATTAGGTCTCAGGGTGTTTCCTGCTTTGGCTGGAATGTACAGTTGCGTGTCGTGTGCATGGCTGTGGGGGTGTATGCTATGTTTTCTAATAATGGTACCGAGCGGAAGCATATATAAGGTAAATGATATAGGTCCTAAGACAGAGCCCTGTGGTACACCAGACTGGATCTAGTTGTCACGCTTTCGGGTTTCCCCGTCTCCCCCGTTCTCCCAAACTCCATTTCCCAGGGGTCTGCACTCGATGACGTCGGCATCACATGCTCCTGATCGAATTATCCGATTCGCTCCGGTTCCCTGGAGTTTTAGCCAGCTGCAGTCTATTAACTCTCACTATATAAGCCCTATGGTTTCCAATGGATCTCCGTGAAGCTTTGCCAAACTTTGTTTGCAAATCTGAGCGTTTCTTATTATTCTGGCGTAGGCTTTTCTGGTTTTGACATTCTTTTGGTGTTTGACTACTCGTCTGGTTTGATCCCTTTCTGGCTCTCGACCTTTGTCTTCTCTCTCTCTCTCTCGCTCTCTCTCTCTCCTGCCTTACCCTACCAACCTGTTTGCCTCCACAGTCTCCTTCGGTTACCGATCTGTGCCTGTCCCAGACTCAGCCTTTTGTATCTCCCCTCATGCTGTGTCGTGTTTTGTTGCTTGGTTGTGTTGCTGGTAGTTAATAAAAGCACTCTGACTTTTACCTCTGCGCTCATCAGGCCGGAGCCTGTTTTGTCCGGACACTAGTATGCAGGGAGCTGGTTCAGAGCTAGCTCTGTTTGCTGGAGTAGAGTGAAAGATTCCAGCCGTACTTATACTGTGCTGTAGATCTGGATTAACTTTCACTGGATGAGGCAGTGCACTAATAGCAGTAATTTGCATATGTTGAATTTTAAGCCGTTCTGTTTGATCATTAAAGGAATTCATAAAGTCGTAGCAACTGCATGTTGGCGGTTAAACCTCTTCTATAGTCTATGAGTCTGGAACACCTCAGGTTTCGCCAGACGCCATTATGCTCTAGTATAAATCTTAAATGTAGAACGGCCTCTCTCTAAGTCATCCGTACAGAGCAGTAAAGTAATGGCACCCTCGATGGTCTTAGATCAGGTGAAGCTGTTAGCCAGCAGGGCCCTGAAAAAAATAAGTTTCGGTACTTTACTCACCGGTCTGCTTACTGCGGGTCCGGTAGGAGCTACCAGAGCTGAAACTGGGTATGGGGGTGTTGGTGGTGAAGGCATATGCCTCCACTTGAACCATGCCAAGGTGTTATAGCAACAGGACACAGAGATTCAGAGTTTAGGGAGAAGGAATCTAATATAACGTTATATATGAGGTCACTGGACAAAAAACGTGGTCCCCCTGTGTGTTTAAAGTAGTATTACCTTCAGGCTCCTGCAGGTGGCGCTGCACGAGGATGACGGGTCTATAAACCCCTGTGGGGTGTGAGTGACAGGACCCATAGATTGGGAAGAGGTGCTACAGTGCAGGGAATGTCTCGTTCCATGTGTGGAAAATGGCTCCAGAGCAGATGTTAATGATTGGCTAAAAGGAGGGACTGTATGTGGGTGTGGCCAAAGACCATAGTGTGAAGGAAGTAGCTGAATCTGCAGGTGTGTGGAAGCGTACGGTCATACGGGTCTACCAGCAGTGGATACAATCCCAGCCTACAGGGAATTCTCCTCGGAACTGTGCCAGGGAAGGCCTCCACCACATCTGGACCACCTGACCAGTTCTCTGATGTGAGAGTGTCTGAACACTGATGTAGCTACATCCAGAACCCCGTCCAGTCCATGCCCAGTCCAGTCCCAGCTGGTACTGGTGCTGGTGGAGGTATTACAGACTGGTAGGTACGGGTCAGAGTGTTGTGTCCAGTGGTCTGTTAATCTGCTGAATAGTGGTCTATAAAGTAAATATTCTGGAGAGGTGGGCTTTCCCGTCTTTAGGTCTCTCCCTGCGCTCAGGCGCTCACAGGAGGAACCCATCTGGTATGTGTGATATTCACCATGTGAGGTCGCTCGCTACCCTGCGTGCTCGGCCGCGTGCAGGGGTTGTTTTCTCATCGCCTGGCAGCGTGGCGCGGGCTGTAATTGGCTGTGTCCTCTGTCTCTGTCTCCTGGAGAGCGGGAGAGCCCAGAGGTGGCCTGCGCCTCCACGATGACCCCGACAGGTCAGACGGGCTGGGTCCTCTCTGCCTCATTGAGTCACAGTCAGGAGCGGAACCGACCTCAAGGAAGCCTGTGTGGGTGCTACCTATGGAGATTCAGCTCCTCAGACACCCAGAGAAAGAGATCAAAGGGATGGAGCCCTAAAACTGTCCTACAGGTCTGGCCTCAGCTTCAAACCCTCCACCATGAAGGTGGAGGTAACCCGATGCAAGCTGCCTCAGCTATGCTCCATCTGCAGGTCAGGGGAGGGAAAGATTTGATGGAGGTCAATTTGGGCTTCAAAGCCAGGACAAATGCAATCAATCATGCCTGGTTCTCCCGGTTCTCCTCGTTCTCCTGGTTCTCCTGGTTAATTTCTTAAAGAAGCTGAACTTGTAACAACAAAGAATTTTAACGTAGGTGCTGAATAATTCACAGTGGATTTGATATTTGGTTGTATGAGTGCCGGTGTTTGTAGGGGGTGTTGTTTTACTGGGCTGCTGTTCTGCCTCTGCACTCTTTATTGTACTCGGGGTCCAGTAAATGGTCAGAACCCACCAGAGCCGAAGTTGTGGGCGTCCTTTGGGATGGGAACTAATTATCTCGTAGTCACGGTTGCCGGAGACCCTTTGGGAGTGTTACGAGTTCAAATGTTAGTTCTTGAGAATGTTTTCGCACAGGGGGAAAGCCAACACTGAGGGACACGCACATTATCAGCTCAGTAACCCCGGGCCCGAGCCGGGCCTGAGCCGGGCCTCAGCGGAAGCTAGGTGTGTTGGTTTAGCAGGACTAGTGTAACATGGAGCAGTAATATAACTGCAGGGATCCAGGTTAGCTAAACATTCACCACCGTGGGCTGCATGGCACTCGCCGTAGTGTCGCTGATCATGCATAAACCATGTGGCTCTCATGCGGATCTGTCTGAAGGCCCCGGCGGCAGAAAGGTGCGGTAGAACCCTCTACGTGTTTACTCTGCACATAGTACACGGTAGGACCGCTGTAAAAACAGACGGGGCTTTTTAGACTCGGCTTTTAGACTCTAATCGGTTCTAACTGGGAAACTCAGGAGTTGGGCCGGGCTGGACGATCACCTGTGGAGGTGCCCGGTACAGCGCGTACAGGTGTGTCCGGTGTAAATCCATGTTTATACGATCGTTGTGGAATTATTGATCTGGGAAGACTGTAACTCTCTGGACTGGTGCTGAATCCTGTCGTATCCGTGTTACCCTCCCAGCAGTAAGTCCACTGCTGTTGTGATGTAGTGTGAACTTGTCCTATAGGTGAACATAGGTGAGCCAGTTGGTGACATCACATGAGTAATGAGTTCCTTCGCTACCAGTAAAGCCAGGGAAGTTCGGTTTCCCACGATATGGGCTCTTTAAGCCAGAACGGCGGGCCTCACTGCTATTTCCACCGCTGAGCTGATTGAATGAGGAACCCAACAGAGGTTCTGATCGCTGTGGTCGCCATTCAGATCAGTTTTTAGATCTCCAGTGTGCCACTCGCGCCCAAGTTCGGCAGACTGATATGTAGGCGCCTCCCTGATGGGTGGATGATAGGGAAAGTGTGGGTACATGGACATCTCACCGTCTCCATCTGTCCTCCATATTGTTAGTTTAACAGCTTTCCTGCTTCCAACCCGAGTCCGCTTTCAGTCCGGCTCTGTCCATTCGCTGCATGCGCTTGACTGAGTCTTACATAAACACAGCGGCGGTAGAGCTCAGAGAGGCTAGCTGACCCCTGCGCGGGGTCTGTCAGGTTGCTGTTGGAGTGTGGGACATGGGTGGGATTGGGGGAAGGGCTTGAGAAGATCCAGTTGACCTGAGCGAAGCAGGAGGAACGGGTCTGTGAACACTTATCAGGGATTACGCTGAACAACAAGGTGGAAGGAAAGGGAATTCACCAGCGGGACGTCTAGTTAGCGCACAGCTAACTTTGGCTCGAAGGGGTCACGACCCCCCGGAGAGGAGCAGAGGTCACTGGAAACGCACCTGTGTCCACAAGAAGCGCGTTTGCATCAGTGCTAACGGTTGTCAGGTCCTGATCTGTCCGTGCAGTCCGGGTCCAATAACGGCACGGATCAGGAGTGAATATGGTGTGAGGTTTTTCGAGGAGCTGGTAGCGATTCCTTGTTTTCCTCCCCCGTTCCCGCATCCAGGGCCCGTAAAGCCCAGCGAGATCAAC
>JAMWET010002604.1:220000-232500 GCA_024036415.1 Prochilodus magdalenae
ACCTCCAATCTCAGCTCCTTAACCCAACACCTTTATCCCAGTGTGCTCCTGCAGAGCCACTAACACAGAGGATCTCTTACTGGTTCTAGACAGTGTGGAGGTTCCACAGCATGCTCAGACCTGAGCAGTACAGCAGTTAGTAGTGTCATTAGAGTGTGTTTATCTAGAACCATGACTCAGATAAACCATCAGATCACGCTCTGTTAGTGATCAGTGCAGGAACACAGATCATTCCACAAGCTCCGCCTACTTTTCCTGGCTTTTGGTGATATATGATGAATGATGCTCCGCGTTCTAGACAGTCCAGCCTTCACTAGAAGACCTCCTATTATCTTATGTTCCTCTGTGAAGGGTTCTCCCTGAAGGGTTCTGCTTTCCCTCACTTTTACTGCCTGTCTGACTTAAACCTCCCAGCCGTACGACACACATCATCCCTCTCTCTCCGCGCTGAGGTCATGCTCCAGTCCACTCCCTCCTTCACCAGAACAGGAATTCCCACTCCGGCAGCGAGGCCTTCAAAGGGCAGGACCGTTGGCACTTGACCCGAGTTAGTCTGACACATGCTGGCTATCTCCTGAAACGTCCCGTTGGCATGTTCTGCCATCAATCTCCATTATTTCACCCAGCCCTGCGGTGGTCCTTCACAGGTGCTGGATCACTGTTGTTTATTGTTCCTGATAAGCCGGGCTGAGAGCGTTCCATTGGAAGATGGATGGGGTCTGTGGGCGGCGTTCCTAAGAGCGAAGCTCCTTTGGTTTTCACACTTGGGCTCATCACTCTCTTAGTCATGCCGTAGCTTAGACGGAGGGCGCGTAACATATTTCCACCACTGCAGGGAACTTTAAACCATCACACTGTTCTAACAGACGCAGAGGCTTTAGAGTCTGGGTTTTGGTGGAAGGTATTTTGGACCAGTCTTCTTTACAGAACATCTCCAGTTCCGTCAGGTTTGATGGTATCCGAGCATGGACAGTCCGCTGTGAATCACACCACAGATTTTCAGTAAGATTCAGGTCTGGGGACTGAGATGGCCGTTCCAGAACGTTGTACTTGTCCCTCTGCATGAATGCATTAGTAGATTTTGAGCAGTGTTTAGGGTCGTTGTCTTGTTGAAGTATCCAGCCCCGGCGCAGCTTCAGCTTCGTCACTCTTGAACATTGTTCTGGAGAATCTGCTGATATTGACTGGAATCCATTCGACCCTCAACTTTAGCAAGACTCCCAGTCCCTGCGCTGGCCACACAGCCCCACAGCATGATGGAACCGCCACCAAGTTTTACTCCGGGTAGGAAGTGTTGGTCTGGGAATGCCGTGTTCTTTTTCCACCATGCATACCGGCCCTGGTTATGTCCAGATAACTCAGAGTTAGTTTCAGCGGTCCACAGCACCTTATTCCAGAATGGAGCTGGCTCCAAATGTGCTTTAGCATACCTCAAGCGACTCTGTTTGTGGTGTGTGCTGAGAAAAGGCTTCCTCTGCAGTACTCTCCCATACAGCCTCTCCTCGTGCAAAGGGCGCTGCACAGTGACACCATCTGCAGCACGTCTGTGGGTCTTTGGAGCTAATGCTAGTAGTCTGTAGGTCTGTATGATGCTCACTTGGAGCTCTCAGTTTAATGCTAGTAGCAAAACAGCATGGTTGCTACTTACAGGCTGCCTGGGGTGCTAGCTAATAGGTGGAGGCTCTCCAGTCTCTCAGGGTCAGACACCCAATTGTCCACACAGTGGAATGTAGATTTAAAGTTGATCCTAAAGATGTATGGAGCTCTCAGTTTTAAGATGATGGTGCTCCAACCGCCACTGGACAACGGAATACTGGATTAAAGATGAACATCCACCATGTACCGCTGCATGGCTGCTGCCGACACGTCTGGAACGCTGGATTCCTCCACATCGTCCACCATGTTGGTTCTGAAGCTGGCTGTATGTAAATGTTGGGGGTGTGAATATTAACGTTCTGTAACAGTTCAGTTCGATCCCAGCCTGTTTTCCTTTTGGAAATGCAGGATTTGGATTTGAAGCAGGAACACCAGTGTTTGAGTTTCACGGTATGTGGGTTCTAGGTACTGAACTGTCCTCATTACTCCATCACGGTGTACAGTCTATGGCATCTTTAAGCATGGTTCTAAACAGAACCTTTGTCACTACTGAAGAACTCTCTAAGGAACCATGTGCAACAACAATAGCTGAGCTGTTTAAACAAACAAACAAATGCGGGACGTTACGTACGGTGGTTGATGGTTCTGAGTTGAGTTGAGACGGTTGCGGCTGAGTTGCAGGCGAGTTGCAGGCTTTCTATACACTCACAGCACAGTCTCCTGTTTGTTTCAGCTGAAGTTGCATGTAAGGTCCACCATGTACAGCGGCCCAGGGCTCCTTTCTCCCCCCTTCTATAGACCAGTGCTTTCCTATAGAGATCCATTCAAGGAGTTACTCATTAAAGGCGCTGTCCAGATACTTCTGGACATTTTAGCACCATGACGTCATATAAAATACCCCCCCACCCCCAAAAAACGGGCACCAGAAAAAGGCCGGCTCCTGCTCGTTTACTGCTACGCCATTCCCGCTTTTCCAGACACAGCGCGCTTTTTGTCCCTGCACCAGAGCAAACGGTGTGATCTGCGGTTAGCTGGTGTTCTGGTCCAAACAGACGCCGGTTCTTACAGAGCAGGACCCGCTCTAATGGTCGTCTGGAGGTTCCCCAGGCCTTTTATGCGACCATGTGCCATCCAGGCCGAACGGGCGGGCAAAGCCGAGATTTAACAAAGCAAACACATCAGGACGCTCCTCTAAGCACTTCCCTGATCGCCGTTTACGAGGCCTGGTATAAATAGCCAGCCTGCTAGCTCCGTCTTTTGTTTGTTGAGCCTGTTATTTTCCGGAGGGCAGGCAGGAGCCCCAGCGCTGTGCCTATAAAATCCTGGTTTCGGAGGAGTGTGCCAGAGTAAATTGGGTGGAATATGGTCAGAAGATTCCCTGTTTTGGGAGCGAGGGTGCTGCTGGTATTCGGGATGGAACAGTCAGGCAGGAGCAGCTCTGAAGCCTCTTTGTGGGCCAGACGTACGCTCACGAAACCACAAATTATCATTGGAGCGGAGGGCCGGCCTCGCGCCACGATAGCCTCCTGCTCAATGTCTCACGCGCGTGTGCATCACACCACACACGCCCTTACGACTGGCGTATGCTGCATCTGTCTAAGCAAATATGGACAAGCTAGGGATTTATCTCCGCTCGGAATCTGGGGAAAAATACACAGCGCTAGGCTAATTTCCCAGCAATTACGCAGAGCTAATCTGGCTGTAGTGCTTCACTGGGCTTTTGATTCTCTGCCCTTTACTGTACACAGGAAACTGTAAAGCACAAAGGCAATATTAGCACAAGCTAAAGCTAGCAGGAACCCGCTAACAGGATGCTAATTAGCTTCTGCTAATCACTACTGGTTGTGGTGGTGTAAGTCCAGAGACAAAGGAAAGCTTGTGAGTTGTGTGTTAGCTTGCAGCTAGAGTTTTAGCCGGTGGGTTACGTGTGAGCTTGTGGCTTCTGTGTTAGCTCTGTGCTAATATTTTAGTAGGTGACTTATGTGTTAGTTTGCAGCTAGTGTGTTAGCTTATTGCTAATTTCCATGATGGTGACTTATGGTGTAGCTTAGCACCAAGCTAGTGTGTTGCTAAAAAATAAACAGACCATAATGCAATTGATGCTGGTTAGTGCTGGTTAGTGCTGGTTAGTGCTGGTTATGCTGGTTAGTGCTGGTTATGCTGCTTATGCTGGTTAGTGCTGGTTATGCTGGTTAGTGCTGGTTAGTGCTGGTTATGCTGGTTAGTGCTGGTTATGCTGCTTATGCTGGTTAGTGCTGGTTATGCTGCTTATGCTGGTTAGTGCTGGTTAGTGCTGGTTATGCTGCTTATGCTGGTTAGTGCTGGTTAGTGCTGGTTATGCTGCTTATGCTGGTTAGTGCTGGTTATGCTGGTTAGTGCTGGTTATGCTGCTTATGCTGGTTAGTGCTGGTTATGCTGGTTAGTGCTGGTTAGTGCTGGTTATGCTGGTTAGTGCTGGTTAGTGCTGGTTATGCTGATTATGCTGGTTAGTGCTGGTTATGCTGCTTATGCTGGTTAGTGCTGGTTGATCCTGTTTTTCAGCAGGGTGGTGCTAATGTGTTAGCTTGTTGGCAGTGTGTTAGCTCGTGGCTTCTGTGTTAGCTTAGTAGAAAGTGTTTTAGCTAGTAGTTAACATGTGAGCTTGTAGCTTGTGTGTTAGCTCAGTGCTAACATTTTAGCAAATGGCTTATATGTTAGCTTGTAGCTTGTATATTAGCATACTGCTAATTTTTTAAGATGGTGACTGTAGATGGCGTAGGTTGTAGCTAGCGTGTTAGCTTGTAGCCGGTGGCCTGTGTTAGCATGACGTGCTAGTCCATGCTAGTCCATGCTGGTTGAGCGCTAACAGCACATTAAAATGGCAGTAATGACGTACGGGTGCGTAAGGACTTTCTCCCCCTGCTGTTTGTATCCACGTTCGTACGCATCGTTGCCGTATCCGCGCCTCTGCGGAGTCGGGCCTCTCGTCACTCACTCCCTCGGCATCCTGGCCTAGCGTAGCTCAGTACAGTATGTTCATGCTAAATGGAGTGAGGTCTAAAGCAAACAGCTCTAAAATCATCTCTGTGTGTTTTCCTTTCTGTCCAGGAGTCACGCTCATGTACATGTACAGTGCTGGGAAAATATTATCCTACGCTTCGCAGTTATTTTTAGCCTTAGCTTCTCCGGGCTGCGTTCGGGGGTCTGTGTAGCCCACCTTGTTCCGCAGAGTGGAGCTGATTTCTTCTGTGCAGACTAAACATTATAGAGCCGCCGGGCCTTCAGGAATAACGCTGGGCTCTCATATGGTGTCAAACCGGACGAGCGACACAGGAAGTACTATCGAGCCGCACCGCACCGCACCGCACCGCACCTACACCCCGCCTTAAAAACAGCCCAGTAGTGTGTTTACAGGGGGGACACGGCGCTCTGCACCTCCAGCGCCGGACAGCACCGGGGTTTACTGACCACACAGTGTAAACGACCTGGTCTGGTTCTGTCCCGATCATTATCTGCACCTTTAATAAAAAATGATTTTGAACGGAATATGCTTACTGCATGAGGAAGATCGATATCTACTGATAATGAGAACTAAATAAAGTATAATAATGAGAAGTAAATAAATCTTATTAATATTATTATTATTAAATAAATAAATAATAAATAAATAACATTACTGTAATTTAAATTTAAATCGAACTTACTGGATAATTAATTGGTTAAAGAAAGAAAACTGCAACAATTATTATTATTATTATTATTATTATTATTATTTTTATTATTGTTTTTCTCCTGCTGCTCTTCTCCTGCTCTTCTCCTCCTCCTTTACTCCTGCTCTCCTCCTGCTCTTCTCCTGCTGTGCTCCTCTGTGACCCAGAAACCGATTTTGTGATGTCATCATATTGCCTGTCTGAGTACCGGAGGAGTACCTACACTACCCGCTGGAGCAGCTTCAGGTGGAGGACACACCAGTGTACGCTGCCCAGGAGGAGTCAGCGTGACACCACCACAGACACGCCCACAGAGGACCGCCAAACCGGAGCTCTGCTGTATCCTCGGTAATTGGCTAATTTCATCAGAACCCAAATCAGACTCTGTTCTGTCCTCGAATCCTCCAGGTTCTGGTTCCACACCATGCTGTCAGGATGTTTGGTGTTTGAGTCTTGGTTCTTCTAAGTGTTTTTCCCCGTGCTCTTAAAGAGTTTCTCTTTTTGAGTCTTGGTTATTCTAAATGGTTCTTCCTCATGCTTTTGGAGTATTTTTCCCTTTTGAGTCTTGGTTCCTCCCAGTGGTTCCTCACCATGCCCTTAGAATCTTTCTCCTTTTGAGTCTTGGTTCCTCCCAGTGGTTCCTCACCATGCCCTTAGAAACGTTCTCCTTTTGAGTCTTGGTTCCTCCCAGTGGTTCCTCACCATGCCCTTAGAAACTTTCTCCTTTTGAGTCTTGGTTCCTCCCAGTGGTTCCTCACCATGCCCTTAGAATCTTTCTCCCTTTGAGTCTTGGTTCAGTGTTTTATTCTTGCCTTGATCCCTCCACGGTCTTCCAGGACAGGAGAGGAGCAGCAGGGCCTGAGAGCGGGCGCAGGAGCTTGGACGCGGCCTCTATAAGGTTGTGCTGGACGTGTTCAGGACTGCCCGGAAGCCGGGCTCTGCTCCTGATCGCGGTCAGATGGCGGTACGGACCGGAGAACCAGGTGTTGGTAATAAAGGAGAGCAGGTAGAGGGTTCTGCTGGATTTACTGCTCCTCCCGGATGAGGACTTTTTAAAGAGCGGCGGGTTTAATGGTCTGTGTTTCCTCGTGTTTCGCCTGACATTGCGGTGCACCGTGGCTCGGCCAGTTATAAACCTGCTAATGAATCTGAACTGACCTGGCATCAGCCCCAGAGCTCCGTCATGGGTTAAGTGTGGGTCTCCCTCGACGGGAGTGGCATGGAGGGGGAACAGGGGCCTCTCGTGCCCCTCCGCTCTAGACCCATCCATAACATCCTCCAAGCTCTTAACCAGCTGGTAGACGAAAAGCAGGAGCGAGCCAGGAGCCTGGTCAGGGAGGTGTATCTGTACTCCTGTTGATGGTTCTTCACCATGTTTTTAGAATGTTTCTACTTTTGAGTCTTGGTTCTTCGTAGTGGTTCCACACCATGCTCTCAGGGTTTTTTCTTTAAAGTCTTCGTTCCTTTAGTGGTTCCATGCTCTTAAAATGTCTCACTTTTTGAGTCTTGGTTCCTCCAGTTGTTCTTCCTCGTGATCTTAAGGAGTTTCTCTTTTTGAGTCTTGGTCCTTCGTAGTGTTACTGGGGTATTCTCTTTTTGAGTCTTGGTTCTTCGTAGTGTTACTAGGTTATTTCTCTTTTTGAGTCTTGGTTCTTCGTAGTGTTACTGGGGTATTCTCTTTTTGAGTCTTGGTTCTTCGTAGTGTTACTAGGTTATTTCTCTTTTTGAGTCTTGGTCCTTCGTAGTGTTACTGGGGTATTCTCTTTTTGAGTCTTGATTCTTCGTAGTGTTACTAGGTTATTTCTCTTTTTGAGTCTTGGTTCTTCCCAGCAGCACTTCTTCATGCTCTCAGGATGCTTCTCCTTTATGGTCTTAGTTCCTCTTAGTGGTTCCTCACTATGCTCTTAGGAGTCCTGGTTCCTCTCAGTGTTTTTATTTGAGTGTTGGTTCCTCTCAGATGTTCTTCTTGATGCTCTTAGAATGTTTTGGGTCATGACCCTTTCAGAGGTTCCTCGCCATGCCCTTACAGTCTTTCTCATTTTGTGTCTTGGTTCCTCTGAGAGGTTCTTCTTTGTGTCCTTAGGATGATTGTCCTTGTGAGTCTTGGTTCCTCTCAGTGGCTCCTCACTATGCTCGTAGACTGTGTGACTGAACTTGGTGTGTGGAACTGAAGTCTGTAGCTGCACGTTAGCATGGTGCCGTTAGCGGGATGTGAGCTGGTTTCCTCACTGTTAGCGACATTAGCATTTTCCCCTCCTCCTCTCAGGCTGGAGTGAAGCCGGGCCGAGCCGTGCTCGCAGAGGAGGCCAGCATTGCTGTGCATTATGCATAGCCTGCGCTGCCCTTGCCAAATGGAAATGTAGCTCTTGGCTGCTGGATCTGGTCATTCTGGCCTCCCCTCCCTCCCGGCTGCACTCTCCGCAGGTCCCAGACGCGCTCCGTGCTCGGATGTTATAAAAAGGCTTTATGAATTCAAAAACTGCTTAACAGTTATATAAAACTCATTACCCGCTCGAGCTGCTTAGGTTACATCCGCGGGCTTTCCGCTGGGCGCTGCACCATAGTGCCCCGCCACCACCCCTCCCAGCCTCAGCCCTTAATGAGGAACCCTTGACAGTGCTGGCGCCAGCCAGGAACAGACCCTCGGGCTGCTGGACGTTGGTCTGAAGACTGGCCTGAGAGCTCGGGTACAGCTCGGGTACAGCTCGGGTACCTGCCCAAACCCAGCTCAAACCAGGGTCTACCAGATCTGCCGTTTCAATGGGGTGTGGTTTTCCTCATGCTCAGGGTTCCTTTCAGTGGTTCCTTACCATGCTCTTAGAATGTTTCTCTTTCTGAGTCGTGGTTCTCGCAAAGTTTTTGGGACTAGGTTCCTCCGCTCTCAGGATGTTTCTGCTTTTTGATCTTCGTTCCTCCTAGTGCTTCCTCAACATACCCGTAGGATTTTCCCCTTGATTTCCATGATTTATTTTGAGTCTTGGTTCCTCTCAGTGGTTCCTCACCATGTTCTTCTAATGTTTCTTTTTGAGTCTAAGTTCCTCTCAGTGGTTCCTCACTATGTTCTTGTTAGGTTTCATTGTGAGTCTTGGTTCCTCTTAGTGATTTCTTACCATGTTCATAGAATGAACTTCTCCTTTCAAGTTCTGGTTTATAGAATTTGCCGTTCTAAAGGGCTGTTAGAATCTTTAGCACTGTTGATAATCAGTCACACAGTCGTGATCTGATCTGAGCAGTGATCATGTAACACGGAGACAGTGCTTTCTCGTTTCAGGTCGGGCCTCCAGACGGTCCGCTAGCTGTTCGGGACCTGTAATAGGAAATAAACAAAGTGGCTGGGCGGGGCATCAGCAACAGGGGGTGTTCTTGCTTGTCCACATGACAGGGGGAGGGGAGGAGCCATGTGGTGAACTCCACACTCTGTCAAGATGGAGAGAAACAGCAAAAGACTGAGGAAGAAGTTCTAGATCAGCTAAGAATCTAGAACCGTGCTAACGTCAGTGAGGAGCTTCAGCAGTGGAGAGACCTGACCAAGCTAAAGCCAGCTTACAGTCAGCACTCTCCCATTCCACCTTAAACAGTGCAGCAGTTCCAGTCAGTCAGATGAAGCCATTTAAGGTGGAATGGAAACATCTGAAAAGAAACTGAGGGGCCAGAATATGACTGCCACACCATTTAAGGTGGAACGGGAAGTCTTTATAGGATACCAACATCAAAGTAAATAAATAAATAAATAAATAAGATGAAAATTGTGCATTAACATAAATACACATCTACAAACCAGCAAGAAAAATAATTAACTGGAAGAAGGTTTCTGAATATGTGTACAGTCTGGGGGTCTCCGAGGACAGGCAAGCCCCCCGACAGATCCAGTGCTGTCAGCTCCTGCCTCTCTGCAGTGGTGGACTTATGCTGTTCTTCTGCTCCACTGCAGCTAATGGGTAGATGACTGTGGGCGGGGTTAAGGTTCGGTGAATTATACAGTAGGTCTGGCTGAAGTGGAGCCTCCCCTGTTTAACGTCTGAGTGCTCCATCTCTCACCGGAGGCCGGAGCGACGGCCACCCGAACCAGGAGGGAGCTGAGTACAGAGTTCATTATTGTTCCTCTCAGTGGCTCCTCCTCATGCTCATAGAGAGGTTCTCCTTTTGAGTCGTGGTTCCTCTCAGTGGCTCCTCCTCATGCTCATAGAGAGGTTCTCCTTTTGAGTCGTGGTTCCTCTGAGTGGCTCCTCCTCATGCTCATAGAGAGGTTCTCCTTTTGAATCGTGGTTCCTCTCAGTGGCTCCTCCTCATGCTCATAGAGAGGTTCTCCTTTTGAGTCTTGGTTCCTCCTAGTGGTTCCTTCTCATCCTCATAGAGAGGTTCTCCTTTTGAGTTGTGGTTCCTCCTAGTGGTTCCTTCTCATCCTCATAGAGAGTTCTTCTTTTGAATCGTGGTTCCTCTGAGTGGTTCCTTCTCATCCTCATAGAGAGGTTCTCCTTTTGAGTCGTGGTTCCTCTCAGTGGCTCCTCCTCATGCTCTTAGGTTGGCACCCTATTTACGACCACTCAGGCTGCTATCCAGGTAACCAGTCTGCATTTGCAACAGCTTGGATACAGGATCATCGTCAGCGGGGGCGCTGCACAGCGCTGGTAAACAGTAGTACCGGGATGGCGGAGCGTATAGATGAGCTGTGAGCGTTTGGGCTGGTGTTCCAGATGTGTGTTTATCTCCAGAAAGCAGCACGGATCAACTACTGGAGATAAGAAGACGTAGAAGAGGTTCTCCAGCAGACCACTGGGTGGTGCCATTGTAGCCTTCTCCGTCCTGAACACTGGCTCGCCTACAGATGTCCTCATGGTTTGTGCTGAAGAACCTACTTGTGTAGGTGTGTATGTATTTGTGTGGTGGTCAAACGAGGGAACTGTCTGCAGTACCTCCCCCTGGAAGCGTTTGGAGGTGCCTGTGTCTCTGGACTGCGATGATGGGCTCCGTTATGTTTCACACTGAGGGTTGGTTTATAAATGTGCTCGTGCTATTGCTGAAGTTCACCTCTGCAGCACTACTTATGAAAAATCGGAATCATTAAGCCCAGCTTTCCTCCCAATCCGTCTCGCCCTCCGCTCGCCCTCTTACCACGCATCACAGTGACTGAGCGGCGCTTTGGCCTTCAGTGTTCAATACGCTCTGCCCATTCTGTAGTAAATGGAACAGCAAGAGCTCTTAAGGAGCTGGCCAGCTCCTCCATGTCTTCTCCCCGGGATGCTGGCTGGCGGACAGACTCTCTCCGGCTCCCTCTCCGTAGATGAGAACTTTTCTTGGCTTCTCCTACTTTCATCCTGAACTCTGAGCTGCAATAACAGAGCTTTAGCTCTTCCTGCTCCGGGCCTCAGCGGCTTTTAAAAGTGATATAAGCGCCCTGGCAGTCTCAGAGCTAGCCTTCTAGTATCTATCTGTGCCAGTGGTACTTTGGAATGAAGCCAGAGGCCACGCCCATGTGCTCGTATGAACCTATCCAAACCCCTTTTCTGGAAAAGTGGAAACCAACTGTACACTTGAACAAAACCGAGAATCCGTGATTTCCCTCCGGCACCAATTAGAGCCGTGAGAGGTGGCAGAGTGGCAGTGCCCCAACCATACTCGCTGATGGCAGCCACAAGAACCGGCAGGAAGAGTCATCTTCCAAACGATCCAAAGGAATCTCAGTTAGTGTTAGGTAAGGCTGGAAACCGAGACCTTTCATCCCGGCCTTAAACTGGTGTAAATCTAAATCACTGGCTGTCCTCTGTCCTCATGTCTCTGTGTCTCTGTCTCTGTGTCTCTCTGTCTCTGTCTGTCTCTCTGTCTCTGTGTCTCTGTGTCTGTCTGTCTCTGTGTCTCTCTGTCTCTGTGTCTCTGTGTCTCTGTGTCTCTGTCTCTCTCTGTGTCTCTCTGTCTCTGTGTCTCTCTGTCTCTGTGTCTCTGTGTCTCTGTGTCTCTCTGTCTCTGTGTCTCTGTGTCTCTGTGTCTCTCTGTCTCTGTGTCTCTGTGTCTCTGTGTCTCTCTGTCTCTGTGTCTCTGTGTCTCTGTCTGTCTCTGTGTCTCTGTGTCTCTGTCTCTGTGTCTCTCTGTCTGTCTCTGTGTCTCTCTGTCTCTGTGTCTCTCTGTCTCTGTGTCTCTCTGTCTCTGTGTCTCTCTGTCTCTGTGTCTCTCTGTCTCTCTGTCTCTCTGTCTCTGTGTCTCTCTGTCTCTGTGTCTCTGTGTCTCTGTCTCTCTGTCTCTGTGTCTCTGTGTCTCTGTGTCTGTGTCTCTGTGTCTCTGTGTCTCTGTGTCTCTGTGTCTCTGTGTCTCTGTGTCTCTGTGTCTCTGTGTCTGTGTCTGTGTCTGTGTCTCTGTGTCTCTGTCTCTGTCTCTGTCTGTGTCTCTGTGTCTCTGTCTCTGTGTCTCTGTGTCTCTGTGTCTCTGTGTCTCTGTGTCTCTGTGTCTGTCTGTCTCTGTGTCTCTGTGTCTCTCTGCCTGTCTCTGTGTCTGTCTGTCTCTGTGTCTCTGTGTCTCTGTGTCTCTCTGTCTCTGTCTCTCTGTGTCTCTGTGTCTCTGTGTCTCTGTGTCTCTGTGTCTCTCTGTCTCTGTGTCTCTGTGTCTCTGTGTCTGTCTGTCTCTGTGTCTCTGTCTCTCTGTCTCTGTGTCTCTGTGTCTCTCTGTCTCTGTGTCTCTGTGTCTCTGTGTCTCTCTGTCTCTGTGTCTCTGTGTCTCTGTGTCTCTGTGTCTCTCTGTCTCTGTGTCTCTGTGTCTCTGTGTCTCTGTGTCTCTGTGTCTCTGTGTCTCTGTGTCTCTGTGTCTCTGTGTCTCTGTGTCTCTCTGTCTCTCTGTCTCTGTGTCTCTCTGTCTCTGTGTCTCTCTGTCTCTGTGTCTCTGTGTCTCTGTGTCTCTCTGTCTCTCTGTCTCTCTGTCTCTCTGTCTCTGTGTCTCTGTGTCTCTCTGACTGTCTCTGTGTCTGTCTGTCTCTGTGTCTCTGTGTCTCTGTGTATCTCTGTCTCTGTGTCTCTGTTTCTCTGTGTCTGTCTCTCTGTGTCTCTCTGTCTCTGTGTCGTGTCTGTCTCTGTGTCTCTGTGTCTCTGTCTCTCTGTCTCTCTGTCTCTGTGTCTCTGTGTCTCTGTGTGTCTCTGTGTCGCTCTGTCTCTGTGTCTCTGTCTCTGTGTCTCTCTGTCTCTGTGTCTCTCTGTGTCTCTGTGTCTCTGTGTCTCTCTGTCTCTGTCTCTG
>JAMWET010002604.1:237500-266860 GCA_024036415.1 Prochilodus magdalenae
GAAGATGACGAGTCCCTATCAGCATCCAGCCTGACCCTGGATAACTTCTTGGATCCTCACGTATGGAAAATCTGAAAACAATACATCTCTTTGGCTGTGTCCTGCATGTGTCCCTCCACGACTGGGTTTCACGAATAATATCGTTTTAGGCCAAAACCTTCTGAGAACTGCGGGGAACACTGAGTCCGTTTACACTTAATAACCTGATCAATGCAGAAAATCAGATTTGGCCCGTAATTGGTTCAGTGTGTTTACATGCACTTGAGTGATCAGGTAATGGGGAAACTCTGGGTCTATATGACTCAGGCACTAATCAGATTTCTGCTTCGTGACCGGCCAATTAATTCGCAGAATAAGACGTGACGTAAGCGACTTTTATAAAACGGCGATGCGTCACTGTAGGGAGCGATATGAACATGCATCTTCTAGGTAGTGACCTATAACGCTCAGTGTCAGTGTTCGGGTTCTTCTCCGGTTCCAACCACTACACAGAACTTCCCTCATGCTGTATGTATGTATTCGCCCTCTGTCAGGAACACTCTGTTAGAGCTCCTGTGTCTTTAAGCCCCGCCTCCTGATGAGCCCAGTGTCCAATTCAAGACACTGGAGTATGTTTCAACAACAACTGCAGAAATCCGACTTTGAGTGCGTTCACATGGACGTCCAATCGGAACGTAGGTTAAAGTACTCTAATGGAGGGCATCACTGCTTGCTGAATGCCCGCAGTCCTGGCTGTTGACTCAATACATTGGTTCTCCCTCTCTGTGGTTTATGTAGGTCTCACAGATGGTTCATGTCACTGCTGCGTACCTCCATCTATCCTCTGCCGCCAACAGCCTGCCATGGTAGCATCTACACGAGCAGTAAGGTGCGCAATACGGCGCTGAGACCATCCCACTTCCTGGAGCTCTACGACGTGACCCCTCGCCAACTCCTCCAACTGCTGGAACTGCTATCGGACTCTTCTCTGAGAGAGACTCCACACGAGGAGAGAGCACATGGAGAGCACACACAACAGGGTGACAGAGATACAGAGATGGCTTACATCACTCCATGTTCGGTCGAGCGTGTCTCGGAATATCAAACCCTCCCATAAAGTTTCACTCCCGTGGGATAATTCCCTCTGATGTTCCTTTGATGTGAAGTGAATACATGTGTATGTATACCTGGGTCGTTTTATTCTGGGGGTTTACCTGAAGCAGATATCAGATTATTACCTGACTCGGTACAACCTTCTGGGAGGAGCTTCAGGTATCAGGTGGTCTGTCAGTCAGAGCACATTCAACCTGAGTTCAATCTGTTTGAGCTTCTCTCAGGTTTAGCAGCCACTGGTGACTAACGTTACGAGGATGGTGTGACCTTCGCCGTTAACCCAGCTTCAGAGACGAGGATGCACAAGAAATCATTCTCCGTAAATGTGAGGTCCCTGATTGGCCGAAGCTCGGGCCTGGTCTGAGGGCTGGTCATCATCTGAAACCACAAAGATGGTCTTACATTGTGAGGCGGACCCCCAGCCTGCAGGACAGACCCTGTGCTTATCCAGCAAATGCATGCAGCAGTGAGGTTCTAAAGGTAGCGTGGAACCTTAGAGAGCATGGTCAGCGTACAAATGTACTCTCCGGCTCTGCCCTGGCTCGGCCCTGGCTCAGCTCCATCTGAGCTCCGGCTCGGCCACGTCTCAGCTCCATCTCAGCTCCGGCTCGGCCCCGTCTCAGCTCCATCTTAGCTCCGGCTCTGCCCTGTCTCAGCTCCATCTTAGCTCCGGCTCGGCCCCGTCTCAGCTCCATCTCAGCTCCGGCTCGGCCCCGGCACAGCTCCATCTTAGCTTCGGCTCAGCTCCGGCTCACCTCTCAGTTTTCCTTCTCTTTTTTTCTCCTTTTTTGGAAAATCAAACACTCATCTGAAAGACCTTGTTGTTCGGCTCCCAAAACGCCAGCAGCAGATAAGGTTCGGCCTGTTGCTATGGCGACAGAACCTCGCGGTGCCAAAAGCGCAATTTTGGAAACCACAAGATCAACATTGCCGTGATGGACAGCAGAAGGGAGCGTGTGTTTTGGAGGAAGAGGAGGTGGGGTATACCAGAGCCCTGGACAAGTAAGCAGGGGGGTTGGTGGTTGGGGAGGAGGGGAGGAGGTGCTGGGCCAAAAATGGACTGTTGTCTGTCAGTTAACGTCAGAGACGCTGACCATCTGAGCAGGCTGGGTTTAACTCCGGGGGCTTTAACAGAGTGACCGCCCTGAGGAACCTGTACAGAGAACCTACACTGTGTTCTACGCTGTACACCGCTCGCCCAGATCTCTGTTTACATCAGAGTTAGATTTACTGAATCAGCACGGCCGATCCTTAGAGGCTCCAATGAGATCAAAGGGGCGGTCACTTCGGTGTGGCCTTATTTCCATATGCATTTACAGGAATCTCACAGTGGAGAGAGCTGGGAGGAGGGTATACGTGACTGGGCGCAGCGGTCTGTGTGCATGGGATACCACTCCAATCACCTAGCGACACATCAGCAACCACCTGGGATACCACTCCAATCACCTAGCGACACATCAGCAACCACCTGGGATACCACTGCAATCACCTAGTTACACCATAGCAACCACCTGGGATACCACTCCAATCACCTAGCGACACATCAGCAACCACCTGGGATACCACTCCAATCACCTAGCGACACATCAGCAACCACCTGGGATACCACTTCTTATCAGTCTTATCGTGTCAAGTCTCTTCACGTCGAGTCTTGTCACGTGGAGTCTCTTCACGTCGAGTCTTGTCATGTCGAGTCTTATCATGTCAAGTCTCTTCACGTTGAGTCTTGTCATGTCGAGTCTTATCATGTCAAGTCTCTTCACGTCGAGTCTTGTCACGCCGAGTCTCTTCACTTTGAGTCTTGTCACGCCGAGTCTCATCACGTCAAGTCTCTTCACGTCGAGTCTTGTCATGTCGAGTCTTATCATGTCAAGGCTCTTCACGTTGAGTCTTGTCACGCTGAGTCTCTTCACATTGAGTCTTGTCACGCCAAGTCTCATCACGTCAAGTCTCTTCACGTCGAGTCTTGTCATGTCGAGTCTTATCATGTCAAGGCTCTTCACGTTGAGTCTTGTCATGTCGAGTTTTATCATGTCAAGTCTCTTCATGTCGAGTCTTGTCACGCCGAGTCTCTTCACGTTGAGTCTTGTCACGTTGAGTCTCTTCACGTCGAGTCTTGTCACGCCAAGTCTCTTCACGTTGAGTCTTGTCACGTCGAGTCTCTTGACGTCGAGTCTCTTCACATCGAGTCTCTTCACGTCGAGTCTTGTCACGCCGAGTCTCTTCACGTCGAGTCTCATCACGCCGAGTCTTGTCACGCCGAGTCTTGTCATGTCGAGTCATTGTTTCAGTATAACGGGTCCCAGTTTGAACCCAAACCAGACTCTCTTTCTCCTGCCTGGAGTTTCACACACCTCTCCAGCAGCGTGTGGAGTCTGAAGTACACATCAGGACCCAAACATTCTCCACCCTCTCGTAAAGCAGCGCCACGGACCCCAGGCAAGCCTTAGAGCCTTCAGAGGAGAACGTCTGGTTCCCATCACCACCACTGAGGACAGAGCTGCAGCGCTTCACTCCGGACCTCTCTGAGCGCCTCTGTTTACACCTGAGCTGTTTAATCACGCAGGCCTGTCTGAGAGCGCGTCCCGCGCGGAGACGTCAGGCCGAACCTCTCCTTAGTGCTGGATTAAATCCTCCATTAACCCGAACGACTCTGAAACGGTCAGAGCCGTGTTCTGAGTATCGGGTTAGTCCCAGGCGTCTTCTTCTGGATGATTACTGTTTGTATATGTTACTGTACAATCTCCGTAACACGTGTATCAGGTTCCCCTCGGACCGCCGCTCGTGTAGCTTGAAGGTAAACTGATTTTTCGTCATGTCCATTTAATTTTATTACTCGTGCAGGTTGTTGCGGCGAGCCTAGCGTAGCTGCGGGCCGGTTTTCAATATTAATTAACGGTATATAAAATTACATCTTCTGGCACCGAGAAGCGCGTATACGTTACATTAAGTAGTCATGATCCAATTATGGCCGGGGTGGAAAAAACGCTGGGGAGGAAAAATTGGCCGCAAGATTTATAGACAGAAAACAGAGCCGCTGTAAGGAAACCCGGCGCATCGAGCGAACCCAGATCTGCAGGAGCGGGTCAGGGAGTTATAAATCCAGAGCCTTTAACAGGCTGCTCTCTCGGCAGGCCCTCACCCATGCACCGTGCCGCCCCAGTAAAGGCGGCCGGGGTCGCGTCCGTGCGCTGGTTCTGTTCCCCCGATGGCCCTGAAACGAGGCCTCACACTTTCTCCTCCACTGCCTTTTACTGAGGCCACTGCCGGAGAGAGCACACGGAGCCTGTTACCGGCAGCACCTCCTTTCCCGAGCCTCCTTTCAGCAGAGGAGCTCTACTCGCAGCCTGGGCTTCAGACAATACGCCCAACCTCCACCGGCCACTTCATTAGAAACCCCATCCTTCTACTTCCACTCACTCGCCACTTTATTAGAAACACCAGCCTTCCACTCACTGGCCACTTCATTAGAAACACCACCCGTCTAATCAACGGATACTTTATTGGCCACTTTCATTAGTAAACTGATTGTGAACTAATAACCCGGGTGAGTGGAAGTAGAAGGGTGGTGTTTTTCTACTAAAGTGGCCAGTGAGTGGAAGTATAACTAATAAAGTGGCCACTGAGTGGAAGTAATTAGAAACACTAATAAAGTGGTCAGTGAGTGGGAAGTATCCAGGGTGGGTGTTTCTAATAAAGTGGCCATGAGTGGAAGTAGAAGGGTGGTGTTTCTAATAAAGTGGCCGGTGAGTGGAAGTGGATGGGTGGTGTTTCTAATAAAGTGGCCGGTGAGTGGAAGTGGATGGGTGGTGTTTCTAATAAAGTGGCCGGTGAGTGGAAGTGGATGGGTGGTGTTTCTAATAAAGTGGCCGGTGAGTGGAAGTGGATGGGTGGTGTTCCTAATAAAGTGTCCGGTGAGTGGAAGTAGAAGGGTGGTGTTTCTAATAAAGTGGTCAGTGAGTGGAAGTAGAAGGGTGGTGTTTCTAATAAAGTGGCCAGTGAGTGGAAGTATAAGGGTGGTGTTTCTAATAAAGTGTCCAGTGAGTGGAAGTATAAGGGTGGTGTTTCTAATAAAGTGGTCAGTGAGTGGAAGTAGAAGGGTGGTGTTTCTAATAAGGTGGTCAGTGAGTGGAAGTATGAGGGTGGTGTTTCTAATAAAGTGGCCAGTGAGTGGAAGTATTTAGGGTGGTGTTTCTAATAAGTGGTCAGTGAGTGGAAGTGTAAGGGTGTGTTTCTAATAAAGTGGCCAAGTAGTAAGGGTGGTGTTTCTAATAAAGTGGTCCAGTGAGTGGAAGTAGAAGGGTGGTGTTTCTAATAAAGTGGCCAGTGAGTGGAAGTATTAGGGTGATGTTTCTAATAAAGTGGAAGTGGAAGTATTACCACCCTTCCAGTGAGTGGAAGTATAAGGGTGGTGTTTCTAATAAAGTGGCCAGTGATGGGTGGTTCTAATAAAAGTGATGGAAGTAAAGGGTGGTGTTTCAGTGGCCAGTGAGTGGAAGTATAAGGGTGGTGTTTCTAATAAAGTGGCCAGTGAGTGGAAGTAGAAGGGTGGTGTTTCTAATAAAGTGGTCAGTGAGTGGAAGTATAAGGGTGGTGTTTCTAATAAAGTGGCCAGTGAGTGGAAGTATAAGGGTGGTGTTTCTAATAAAGTGGCCAGTGAGTGGAAGTATAAGGGTGGTGTTTCTAATAAAGTGGCCAGTGAGTGGAAGTATAAGGGTGGTGTTTCTAATAAAGTGGCCAGTGAGTGGAAGTATAAGGGTGGTGTTTCTAATAAAGTGGCCAGTGAGTGGAAGTAGAAGGGTGGTGTTTCTAATAAAGTGGCCAGTGAGTGGAAGTATTAGGGTGGTGTTTCTAATAAAGTGGCCAGTGAGTGGAAGTATTAGGGTGGTGTTTCTAATAAAGTGGCCAGTGAGTGGAAGTATTAGGGTGGTGTTTCTAATAAAGTGGGCCAGTGAGTGGAAGTATAAGGGTGGTGTTTTCTAATAAAGTGGTCAGTGAGTGGAAGTAGAAGGGAGGTGTTTCTAATAAGGTGGTCAGTGAGTGGAAGTATAAGGGTGGTGTTTCTAATAAAGTGGCCAGTGAGTGGAAGTATTAGGGTGGTGTTTCTAATAAAGTGGTCAGTAAGTGGAAGTATAAGGGTGGTGTTTCTAATAAAGTGGCCAGTGAGTGGAAGTGGATGGGTGGTGTTTCTAATAAAGTGGTCAGTGAGTGGAAGTATAAGGGTGGTGTTTCTAATAAAGTGGTTGTTCAGTGGTGACAGGGTGGTTTTTCTAATAAAGTGGTCAGTGAGTGGAAGTATAAGGGTGGTGTTTCTAATAAAGTGGCCAGTGGAGTGGAAGTAATAAGTAGTAAGGGTGGTGTTTCTAATAAAGTGGTCAGGGTGGTGAGTGGTGTGAAGTATAAGGGTGGTGTTGTTTCTGAGTGGAAGTATAAGTGGTTTCTAATAAAGTGGTCAGTGAGTGGAAGTATAAGGGTGGTGTTTCTAATAAAGTGGTCAGTGAGTGGAAGTATAAGGGTGGTGTTTCTAATAAAGTGGCCAGTGAGTGGAAGTATAAGGGTGGTGTTTCTAATAAAGTGGCCAGTGAGTGGAAGTATAAGGGTGGTGTTTCTAATAAAGTGGCCAGTGAGTGGAAGTATAAGGGTGGTGTTTCTAATAAAGTGGTCAGTGAGTGGAAGTAGAAGGGTGGTGTTTCTAATAAAGTGGCCAGTGAGTGGAAGTAGAAGGGTGGTGTTTCTAATAAAGTGGTCAGTGAGTGGAAGTATAAGGGTGGTGTTTCTAATAAAGTGGCCAGTGAGTGGAAGTATAAGGGTGGTGTTTCTAATAAAGTGGCCAGTGAGTGGAAGTAGAAGGGTGGTGTTTCTAAAGTGGTGGTGGAAGTAGAAGGGAGTGGAAGTAAAGTAGAAGGGTGGTGTTTCTAATAAAGTGGCCAGTGAGTGGAAGTATAAGGGTGGTGTTTCTAATAAAGTGGCCAGTGAGTGGAAGTAGAAGGGTGGTGTTTCTAATAAAGTGGTCAGTGAGTGGAAGTATAAGGGTGGTGTTTCTAATAAAGTGGCCAGTGAGTGGAAGTGGATGGGTGGTGTTTCTAATAAAGTGGCCAGTGAGTGAAAGTATTAGGGTGGTGTTTCTAATAAAGTGGGCCAAGGGTTAGTGGTTTAAAAAGTGGGGTGGTGTATAAGGGTGGTGTTAATAAAAAGTGGCCGGTGAGTGGGTGGTGGTGTTTCTAATAAAGTGGCCAGTGAGTGAGAGGACTAGTCCCCAGGTCAGTCAGTGTGAGTTGACCGAAGGCCAGTTCTACATCCCATCCAGACGTGACACGGTATCAGATCACTGAACGTCCTCCACATGACCGCTCCACATTAGATCCACTACATCAGACTGGCCTGCTGAGCTTCCTGCTCCGAGTCCTGAGAGACAGAATCGATTAACCCTGATCCTGTTCAGGCCTCTGAGTAACCGCCTCCTAACGGGCATTCCTATTTACCAATTAGAGGCTTCGTTTACACAGAGCTCCTCGCCTTAGACACAAGACCCTCTGCGGTGGGGGGCAGAGAGAGAGGGAGAGAGAGAGAGAAGGAGAGAGAGAGAGGTTCAGAGTGAGTAGATTTCAGGGGGTCATGCCGATTACCTGCCGCGTTTCCACAAACACACGTCTGCTGGTGAACTCTGACACAGACCTGCTTCCCAGACCGGACGCTTTTTCCAGCTATCTAGGTTAGCTTACTGGAAACTGGAGGCGATGAACAGAAACCAGTACAAAGCAGAGGGTATGATGTCATACGGCTAACTGGGGGCTATCCGGTTCCCTTCACTCCTGGATCACACTGCTCCTATAAGACCTCCCCAGGACCCTCCACCTTCCGGCCTGTCTGCTCACACGCAGCGGAGCTGGTTCAGTGTAAACCCAGAGTTAAATAAAGCTACAGAGGAGAACACGGGGTTCCTAACACCCACCTGGAAGACCCGGTAAACCCCCCAACACTCCCCACCTCAGATAAACATCTCCTTCATCTCTGAGAGAGAGGAGAACTCCTTCCTCGAGCGCTCTGCCCAGGGAGTAACGGGCTCTCTGAGGTTCCTGTTTTCCTCCTGATGAGGTGAAGTTCATGTTCACACTGGGCCTCACCCAAACCGAGGCAGCTGCTGCTATCTGCAACTGACCCATCCCGAAAGCGTCCAGTCGGAGTGCTCTGTCATTGATGGACGAGTCTCCCAGCTGGGGTGTCGGAAGGTCAGCTTTCCGAGCTGTTTTGAAGTGTTTAGCTTCGTTCTGAGTTATAATTCGTCCACAAGGTATTGTTTCGTTCTCAGCCATGACAAAACACAGACGAGCGCTGAGCGCTCTGTGCGGGTCAGTGATGGGGTGCCTGGCGTGGGTGTAGTAGGTGGATTTTGGTGTTTGTACTCCAGTGTCTTGTGTTGCCTGGCTACGTCGGCACCAAACAGGCCGAGCTTGGCCCGTGATGTTAGCACACCTCCCATGTCCACGCTGGCCAAAGGGGGATTTTAAAAACGCTGCCCCTTGAACAGACCACATGTTCCTCTGTTTGTTTAGACAAGCCACTAAGACCGTCCATCACGGATTCTCAGGGAGATGGAAAAGGGGGTTCGGCCATTCCCAAGCCCGGCCTTTCAGGGTTTCGGCCAGAGCTCCATCCCGACAAGTGCCATCTGGACCTGCTGGTGCTAATGATGCCACAGGCTGGCACTCACACTGCTGAACAGCCGGCTAATGGAATACCTAGCCACCCTGGAGTAAGCAGACCTGTTCTCGGGGTCAGCATGCCCATGGTGTTGACCTTCCAGGCAGATGTCAATCAGAAACCAGATTCCTTCTGTTCGGAGCATTTCGGACTGCTGCCGGAATGTGAGGAACATTTCTGAGGCCCCAGCAGACCAAGTAGGTCCAAGCTCACAAGGCCTCAGAGGACCAAACATGACTCTGCGAAACGAGGCCTCATCCCTCCTTCCCAATCTCCTCCATCTCCTTCCCGCTTGGCGAGTGGAGGCCGCAGGCTGCCAGGGTAATGGATGGTGTTGAGGGGGAGAGCTGCTCATTCTGCTGAGTAATAGGTTTCCTCCCCAGCGAGAGCGTCCCAGTCAAGAGCAGCGTCGCTCCCCTCGCCAAGCCTGCCGAAATCCATCATCTCCCGTCGTTCACAAAGCGGGCCCTAATGGTTTGAGTAATGGCCGGGCTGGATCGGCCTTAATTGGGAATTAAGTGCTCTTTAAGGAGAGCGTTCTGCTGAGGCGGACGGGCACGGGATGTCAGCCCAGCTGTTATGGAGCCTTCGGAAATATGAATTCATAAGAGGCCACAGAAAAGGTCACCTTACAGCGAAGGGGCCGGTTGGATTGGATTTTTCGGAATAAAGGAAGAGCAGAAATTTCCATTCGGAATGTTCAAAATGAGGCCTGGTTCATTCCGGAACAGCAGAAACACAAAGGGGCACTGACAAATCGGGAAGGGCCTGTTGTCACGTCTCTCTCCGTCTAGGCTGACACTTCTTAAGCTGTTCTCTTCCTGAACTCCAACTCCCAGAATCCCTCGGGAGATCATGTGACACAGATCTGCTCCACCTAAGAACTGGTTTGCGACTCCCGGCCTTCCCAGCCCGGTTCTCTGCGGCGTACTGCGGCGTGGTTTCCCCCGGTTGGTGGTTTCCCCTGGTTGGAGCTCCTCAGGCTGCGCTGGTCCTCGGTCGTAGTTTGTTGTGCGGGTGTTACTGGGTTTCTGGTCGGGCCTGGCTGTCTAACTGGTCTCTGGATGTTCCTACTGGTGTGTGATGGCTTGTTGTGGGTTGTTGCCCTGGCCTGTTTCATCACTGCGCGTTCGGACCACCCCGGGTTCTTTGAAGCCCCAGAGCTCGTCTCGACCCAGTCTCGCTGGAGCTGTTCGATGTTGTAATACTTCAGTCTCAGAACTCTCTAGGTCTAGGTGTGGTCATGTCCAGGAGGGAACCCACACGTGAACACATGGTGCATCTCGCGCTTAAACTCAGCCTCAGGTTTTACCTGGAAATACAAACAGTGACGGTCTCAGGACGGCAAATGGAAAGGGGTCCAGTCAGGACGGTTCTGTCTGTGGTGCGTCGGTAGAGCGAGTCCTACCTACTGGGATGCTATCAGGAGCTAGACTGAACTACCAGCGCCATCAATCAACCAATCATGCTTCGGTTTATAATTGGTAGGAGAGAGAAAAGGCCTTCTGGAGGTTCTAGATACATTACTGAGTGGGGTCGTGTCAGCAGGTTCTGGTTAGATGTTAGGGATGTTAGACAGCTACATTCCTAAACTATGTGATAGATAACTGTGGTTTATTATTATTATTATTATTATTATTATTATTATTGTTATTTTATTGTTGTTGTTACTGCAGATGTTCTATATATGCTTGTTTAGATATGGTGTAATGGGGTAGATGTGGTGTAGTTGGGTTAGATATGGTTGAATATGGTTAGGTATGGTGTAATGGGGGTAGATATGGTGTAGTGGGGTTAGATATGGATGGATATGGTGTAATGGGGTTAGATATGGGGTAATGGGGTAGATATGGTGTAATGGGGTAGATATGGTGAAATGGGGGTAGATATGGTGTAGTGGGGTTAGATATGGATGGATATGGTGTAATGGGGTTAGATATGGTGTAAAGGGGTAGATATGGTGTAATGGGGTAGATATGGTGTAAAGGGGTAGATATGGTGTAAAGGGGTAGATATGGTGTAATGGGGTAGATATGGTGTAATGGGGTTGAATATAGTTAGATATGGTGTAATGGGGTAGGTATGGTTAGGTATGGTGAAATGGGGTTAGATATGTTTAGATATGGTGCAATGGGGTTGGATATGGTTAGATATGGTATAATGGGGTAGATATGGTGTAATGGGGTTAGATATGGTTGGATATGGTGTAGTTGGGTTAGATATGGTTGGATATGGTGTAATGGGGTTAGATATGGTTGGATATGGTGTAGTTGGGTTAGATATGGTTGGATATGGTGTAATGGGGTTAGATATGGTTGGATATGGTGTAATGGTGTTAGATATGGTTGAATATGGTGTAATGGGTTGGATATGGTTGGATATGGTGTAATGGTGTTAGATATGGTTGAATATGGTGTAATGGGTTGGATATGGTTGGATATGGTGTAATGGGTTGGATATGGTTGGATATGGTGTAATGTGGTTAGATATGGTTGGATATGGTGTAGTTGGGTTAGATATGGTTGGATATGGTGTAGTTGGGTTAGATATGGTTGGATATGGTGTAGTTGGGTTAGATATGGTTGGATATGGTGTAGTTGGGTTAGATATGGTTGGATATGGTGTAGTTGGGTTGGATATGGTTAGATATGGTATAATGGGGTAGATATGGTGTAATGGGGTTAGATATGGTTGGATATGGTGTAATGGGTTAGATATGGTTGGATATGGTGTAATGGGGTTAGATATGGTTGAATATGGTGTAATGGGTTGGATATGGTTGGATATGGTGTAATGTGGTTAGATATGGTTGGATATGGTGTAATGTGGTTAGATATGGTTGGATATGGTGTAATGTGGTTAGATATGGTTGGATATGGTGTAGTTGGGTTAGATATGGTTGGATATGGTGTAATGGGGTTAGATATGGTTGGATATGGTGTGAATTGTGGGATCCAGTCTAAATGTATGATGTCCTGTATTACTGGTCTTTAAAGGCAGTTCATTCTCCCACTCTGATTCCGAACTCTCCCCCTCAGAAGCTCCTACATGTACCAGATTCTCCAGCTGAATCCGTATCTATATCCCGAAAGTATGCACGAGGGGGCGTGGTGGTCAGATATCACTTGTATTCAGAGTTATGGTGTATGTCTGTGAAGACGCTGAAGATCTGTCTGTATGTTCTGATTTATACAGGGGTATAAAGAGAGTTCCAGATTTAGAATCTGGTTCTAATACATCAGTGAAACCGTCACTTACACACTGCTCAGATTTTGGTTCTGGAATTGTATGTAAATTAGTGCATATTTAAGCAGATAATGCATCATTTGCATATTTAAAACCAACGTTTCTAAATCATGTGATGCTAAACCGTACATGTGATAGTGTAGTAATCAGCTGGGGAGGTTTTATAGAGAGCTCCGTCAGTTAGGTATCAGGTGTGCCCTATTGGTCAGCAGTGTAAATGACCCCTTTTTAAGTTCAGCAATATTCTAACTTCACTGTTATTTCGGAATTATTATTTCTGAATGTCTTTCCGTTTATTCCCTAAACACCCCGCTAGTCCTGTATCTCCAGCAATATGGGTTCTGTTAAAACAGGGGGTTCTTTGTGACCTGTAGGACCGTTTGTATAGAGCCTCTGTATTAATCAGAACCACATGTACTTCAGAGCAGTTCAGCCACTGAAGTGACCGGCTGAAACACGACCTGATGCGATTTCTGTGGAGGATTAATGTGCCGTTTAACAAGACGTTGGGTGAACTTGACTCTGTGGTGCTAAGTCAAGAGCAGGTCTCCTGCCCCAGACCCTGGACATGGGGTTGGGGGTGGCCGTGGTCAATGTCAGCAGTATTAGGGTAACGCACCCCAGCGAGACATAGGCCCTCTGGGAAACACCGAGGTCTAGCCCTTCAGGTCCTCGTTCCACTGAGATCAGGATCTAGCTTACACTGTAAAGACCTCGCCATGAATCAGAGCGGATCGTTTGTGACAAACCGAGTCACTAAATACTTTATAGCTGTCAGAGCCGTGCTGGAGACGGAGGTTAAAGTCCTCGCCTGGACCCGACAGGACCTGACAACTCGTGTTGGGCTCGAGTCAGAGTCAGGTTTCCTACCTGCGGTGGGAGGAACCTGGCAGCTACCCTTACGTTAGCGCCGTCCCTTTTTCTAATACTACTGCACACCAGACAGAATTCTGCCAGCCTGCAGTCCGGTTCGGTCCAGATCTGATACCATTTCGGAGGATCACTAGCAGTGCTAGTCTGAATATTTGTTGGAACAGAAATTTGGTAAATGACAGTCAGAACACTGTAGGTCAGGTTCGGTTTAAATTTCGTTTAGACAGAATTTCGGCGTCTGTGGTCAGTGCAAACTGAATTTTGTTGGTTTAGGATCAGACTTGGTTTATAATTTGTTCAGACAGATGTTTCCGTGGCGACAGCCCGTCAGGCTCATGAAGAATTGTTGAGCTGCAGTCGGGCTGGATAGAATATTTTGGGGCTGTGATTGTGTTTAGACAAAAAATTAAAATTTGGTTCTTTGTTCTGTGTTTTGATCAGCTAGGTCTTGGTTATATTTGGGTTCAGATCAGTAGACCCGAGCGTGGACCTCTGTGCGATGTCCTGTAAGGAGATTTTGTAAATGCAACTTTAAATGTATGTGCAGATGCCGCACGTTCCGTAAGTGGTGCAGGAATACGGAATCGGCCGATATTTTCTTTGGCCTGCCAAGAGTACCAGGTATACTCAGCAGGCTGCAGACCTGGGTCATATATACAGGGGCTTTATGGAGCCATATCGGGGGGATTTCATGTAAAGGGCAATTCATCATCCTCGTACAGTAGGTGAGGAGAGGCGGATATCTGATAGTGGGGTTTATATACACTCGCGGCTCGTAAGCGGCCCGGGACAGGCATTCATATTTCCTGAACCTCAAACCGCCGATCATAAGCACACTACTCTAAAGTGACCATGAAGGAAACCCTGGCTGGGCTTTTACACCCTGCCTTCGACGCCCTGGGTCACCCAGGGGTCTTCATCCAGTCCTGCAATGAGCTTCATGATCCGCTGAGCACCAAACTAAACACGCCCACCTTGTAGATGGACAGTCAGAGACGATAGCTCATCTGCTGCTGCACAGTGCAGTGTTGGTCATCCTCTAGTCCTTTATCAGTGGGCACAGGACGCTGCCCACAGGACGCTGCCCACAGGGCGCTGCCCACAGGACGCTGCCCACAGGACGCTGCCCACAGGACCCTACCCACGGGATGCTGGCCACAGGACCCTACCCAGGGGCGCTGCCCTCAGGACATGATGCTGCCCCCATGACCCTACCCAGGGGATGCTGCCCACAGGACCCTACCCAGGGGATGCTGCCCACAGGACACGATGCTGCCCCCATGACCCTACCCAGGGGATGCTGCCCACAGGACCCTACCCAGGGGATGCTGCCCACAGGACCCTACCCAGGGGATGCTGCCCACAGGACACAATGCTGCCCACAGGGCCCTACCCATGGGATGCTGCCCACAGGACCCTACCCAGGGGATGCTGCCCACAGGACCCTACCCAGGGGATGCTGCCCACAGGACACAATGCTGCCCACAGGGCCCTACCCATGGGATGCTGCCCACAGGACCCTACCCATGGGATGCTGCCCACAGGACACGATGCTGCCCCCATGACCCTACCCAGGGGATGCTGCCCACAGGACCCTACCCAGGGGATGCTGCCCACAGGACCCTACCCAGGGGTGCTGCCCTACACTACTCATCCTGAGCTTCACACAGGATTTAAAGGATGACCGGTAAGTCTGATTTAGGTTAAAACTGAAAATCAGCTACAGACTGGTCAGTTCGGTAACGGGCTGCGCCTTTACCTGTTACTGCATGTGCAGGTCGCGTTTGTAGTGTTTTGGCATGTGGCCAAATGTGAGTTGTCATGATGCGGTCAGCGCGGCTCACTGCGCACATCCTGAACTGTTTTAGACACCTTACAGGTCCAACAGCCATGTCACATGAGCACCTGAAGGACAGGAGAGGAGACGCAGGGACTGAAGGAGTGGCTAGCGGGGTGTCACGCCTCCAGTGTGGCTGCATGGAGCCCAAATCCTACCGTTTCCATGGATTCTATTTGGTCCCGGAGCTCCATTTACAAGGTCTGTGCAGGTTTATTACCCAGTTCATCGGTATGACCATATCCACCCTCTCTCTATCCCGTATCCTGGGGTCACGTTAGCCGGCGACGCCGCAGGTAGTGCAGTGATGAATACTACAGAGCAGTATGTAAAATCTGCACCTGAAACGAACAGCTTCTAGATCATTCCGATCGGACTCTGACTTTCATTAGGGAGAACGGCACCTTTGTGGTTTCCAGTCCGGGTCCGGAACGCCGGCTATAACTTTGGAGGAGTCTGTATGAGACCTCTCACCAGACCTGAGTTACACTTTACAGCACCATGTGAGCAGGAGCCTGAGGGGAGGAGCCTATAAGCAGGAGCCCGAATGGTGGGAGTGCCGGAGGGAGGAGCCCGTTTCTCACATAATGCTCCTGTAAATAGCTTCAGCTTCATATGGATCTGCAGGTCGGAGACAAATCTGGAATCCAGGTGCTGGAATGGGAATTGGCAGCTGCCGGTTTGTGTCGGGAATGCTGGGTAAAATCGTGCTGTAAGTTCTAAACTGTACTGATGCTCATCAATTACATACTCATCATATTTCACTTCCCGTGACATTCCGGGGAACACTACAGTTTAAATCGGGATTTACCGAAAACATCCATGATGATGAAACAAACGTCCAGATAGAAATGATGCTCCAGGAATATTTCAAGAATGCTGCAGGAATGTTCCCGGAATGTTTTTAGCAGGAAGAGCTTTTGGTTCCCAGAACGTTCTCGACACATCCCAACATTTAAAATAGACTAGAACCTTTTGGTTAGGCCTTTATTAGAACATGTAGGGAATGTTCCCTTCTAGCTGGGATGGGTTTAGACAGTGTTGTAAGGTAAAATAGCCCCCGCCCCCCCCCCAAAATAAGTTTTCCAGATTTTCCCATCATCAACATTCCATATAGACTCAGAAGACACGTGTAGGTTCACTGGTGGTTCTAGATAGTAACTGAATGTCTATATGTGTGTTCTAGATGGGGATCAATGTGAGAAGGGGAATTTGGAGTGTGTGCCCCCTATCAGGGTAGGTCACCCGAAGGCGTGGTGGATACGCTGCCACAGAGGGACCACCACTGTGAGCACTGTCTCGCCGCGGCTGCCCCGGTGGTTTCTGATCGGTACCATTGATCGATTTTACGTATGCTGAGGTTTGTCAAGTTCCAATACCTTCCCCATCTAACCAGTCCCTCGTTATCTGGGCAGTCACGTGCTGGACCCTAGGGAACCAGAGGGGCGCCGGTTCACTTCCCTGAGCCGACAGTAACGACTGAGGTGCCTTTGAGCCAGGCCGCTACCCCCAGCTACTCCCTGGGCACCATGGACAGGACTGCCCACCACTCTGGGCAGGTGTGCTCACTGCCCCCTGGTGTTTGTGTGTGCTCTGTAGCTTCTGGGTGCTCCACTCGGGGAAGGACTGGCCTCTCATGATATTAGATCAGGCGCTGCTGGCTGGAGGACGGATCTGGACCCTAGAAGAAGATCCACTGCTCGGTTCTGATCCACTGGACTCCAGTGATGGTGCTGTGTGCTGCAGGGGCTGGCGGCTCTGATACTTTACACCGGGCCGTTTTGGAATGAGTGATATGTTTTGGAGCAGTGTTTATGTGCTACATCGCTCTTTCGGTTTCAGACGGTGAGGAAAACCCATTGGCCCTCGGTTACAGGGGCCGGTAAGGGGCTTATTTATTGGAGAGCCGTACGGCGTAGGTGGAAAGAATGTCCTGCCTACCTGCTCCATAACGAGCACAAATTATTCTCCCTGCCTTTTCGGAGCGGCTGCGGAGTCCGGGATGCTTCCGCACGTTAGCGCAGGCTGGCAGGACTGTTTTCACTCAAAATAAAATAACACCGCTTTAGCCTTCCAATTAATCCTAATTTACATATTCCCGACCGCACTTTCCACCGGAGCGATGGTCGCTGCACGTCACTCGCTGCCGAGGAGGCGGCGGCTCCGGCAGCTGTTTGATTAGTTAATTAATAATTCCCTCGGCACCGCCGTTAATTTGAAATTAGTGGAGCAATCAGCCAGAGTTTTTGACGGCTTCCCCTCTTCCAATAACACGCGAGCTCATGCCCGCACGCTCCCATGCCCAGGAGCACTGTGCTCAGACGTGTTTGGAGAGGTGTGTCCTGCACTAATACAGCCAGAGATTTTGGTTTGTTTGGTTTGTCATCGTTTACCTTCGTAGCGTGTCACATGTACGTCACGTTTTCATCTTACAGTACCAACACTGATCAAGATATCAAAGAACCAGGATCAATAACTGGTGATAAGTTTAGACTGATATGATCAATATTTATTGAGCTACACATACAGAAGTCTGTCTCTCAGTATGGCGTCGGGCCGCCGTGTTTGCTAACCCAACACGCCAGACGTCTCGGTATGGAGCTGTAGAGGTTCCTGATGGAGTCCTGTGATAATCCATCCCATGCAGCTTGAACATCCTCACACAGTTCCTGCAGATGGTGCGGTAGGGGTGGAGGTGGAGGGACACCAGGCCTTCTGGACGTGTGACTACAAGCCGTTCATCTCGGTGCTGACCACGGTTTCTCCACACACGGATTCGTTGGGCGTCTTCACCAAGACTAAAGCGGGACTCGTCACTGAAGATGACCCGCTGCCATTCTGAGTCCCTCCATGACAGTCTGGTACGACACCACTGCAGTGTTTGGTGACGGTGACGTGGTGTTAAGGACAGGCGTGGTAACGGTCTGGGTGCATGTAGTCCTGCGTGGTGCAGCCGTCTGCCGTCTCTAGGATGACTGATGGAGGACACCACTGCTCGCTGGAGGTCTGTAGTGGTGGTGTTGGGTCAGTCAGGTACAGAGAGAAGACCCGATTAATAGACCCATCATCCTCGTGCAGCGCCACCTGCAGGAGCCTGAAGGTACCACCACCTTAACCACACGAAGTGAGCTCATGTCCGTGTTATGTAATGTAGAGTAATGAATTGAATGTGGCACTGAAATAACACCGTCAGAACAGACACACTCATCAGCTCTGGAGTTACTGATCTAATTCAGTTTAATAGGTTCCATTTTATTGTCACGGCCCTAATGAGGATAACTAATTGGTCCTCCTGGTCCATTATAGCGAGCCCACCACCACGTGTAAATTACTGATCACTTAAAGCTGCACAGCTAATAAAACAAAAGCAGACCACCAAACTTCCTCTGCAAGTAGGGAAGCCCCCCACCCAACTTGGTAGCCACTCTGCAGAGGTCATGGGCTTTGGTGGTCTTGGTTCTGGACGTGATAACAGATCAGGTTCTGGAAAACTGTCAGCTTTTCCTCATTATTTTCCCGAAAATCTGCAGCCAGAAACCTGATCTCAGATTAGGATTTGCGCTCTTTGTGTTCTTACGCCCCTCAGAAACAGACCACCAAAGCCGCCAAGAGGACCCACCGAGCTCCTCAATAACACAGGCACTTCTTCTACCCTGTGACAGGCCTGCAGCGGCCGCGGCTGCCAATTACGGGCCTTCCCGGCCTGGCAGTGAGTGATGGGCGAGCACATGCGCTCCAAAGCGACTGCAATTACCACAGCCCACTTAGCGCCCTGCGCAATTAAAGCTGCAGCGCAATTACTCCAGCAGATTCCAAGTCGGATGAGCTATGGAGAGGCAGCTGGCGGACGAGGGTCTCGTTTAACCCTGCGGCATGGGGGGCCCCGGGTGAGTTAGCTGTTAGGAGGTTCTACGTGGCATGCGGGGAGGAATCGGGCTAATCCGTCCACTGCGCTGGGAGAGGCTTCGGGCCTCAGTCAGAGATGACTCAATCCCCGGCATGGTGGGCCACTAACCCAGGGCCCTCTTTCTTTCGGGTCTGTCCTCTCCTCGCGAGCTTCTGCTAGGCCCCTGCGCTAAGCCTGCTGGCTGAGCCTGGCGCTCGCTGGCTGTTTGAATAAAGCCATGGGTAAATATTGTCTGAGACCAAGTCAACACTTGTGTCATACATTTTCAATTTGGACTTCAATTAAGTCCATTTATTTTTTCCCCTTGCTGCGGAGGAAAGGAAAACAGGACTAGAGAGATTTGGCGAGCTTAACGAAGGTGCCAGAGGTAGTCAATCACCTCAGTTACCCTTTTACTCCACCACCACCAAAACAGGCCAAAGCCTCGCAGGAGGACGGCAGGAGTGAGTCCATATGGACCAGACGGAACGTCCTGGGAGGGAAGATCTCAATCTCATTTGCTTTATCAGTGTCCACACCCTCTGGTAACCCCTTCATCGGCTCGGATCACCTCGGCGTTGAGGTTGGACATGCCTCTAGCACCTCGCAGTACCTCTTCAGTGTCACTAGAGGGAGCATAGTCCTATAGGGATTGGCAGCAGCAGCTGAGGAGTGCAATAAAGACAATGTCTTAGTTATCAGTCCCTGCCTCTCCACTCCTTCCTCACCATCCTCCGGACTCACCCACCTTCCTCCAGAGTCACTCACATTCCTCCAGACTCACCCACCCTCCTCCGGACTCACCCACCCTCATCCAGAGTCACCCACCCTCCTCCAGAGTCACCCACCCTCCTCCGGACTCACCCACCCTCCTCCAGAGTCACTCACCTTCCTCCAGACTCACCCACCCTCCTCCGGACTCACCCACCCTCATCCAGAGTCACCCACCCTCCTCCAGAGTCACCCACCCTCCTCCGGACTCACCCACCCTCCTCCGGACTCACCCACCTTCCTCCAGAGTCACCCACCCTCCTCCAGAGTCACCCACCCTCCTCCGGACTCACCCACCCTCCTCCGGACTCACCCACCTTCCTCCAGAGTCACCCACCCTCCTCCAGAGTCACCCACACTCCTCCAGCCACCCACATTCCCCCAGTCTCACCCACCCTCCTCCAGAGTCACCCACCCTCCTCCAGAGTCACCCACACTCCTCCAGAGTCACCCACCCTCCTCCGGACTCACCCACCCTCCTCCAGAGTCACCCACCCTCCTCATAAGTACACCCACAACCTCCCCCTCCTCCAGCCACCCACATTCCCCCAGTCTCACCCACCCTCCTCCAGAGTCACCCACCTTCCTCCAGAGTCACCCACATTCCTCCGGGCTCACCCACCCTCCTCCAGAGTCACCCACCCTCCTCCAGAGTCACCCACACTCCTCCAGCCACCCACATTCCCCCAGTCTCACCCACCCTCCTCCAGATTCACCCACCCTCCTGCAGAGTCACCCACCCTCCTCCAGATTCACCCACCCTCCTCCGGAGTCACCCACTCTATTCCAGAGTTACCCACCTCCCTCCAGATTCACCCACCCTCCTGCAGAGTCACCCACCCCTTCTCCAGTGTCACCCACCCTCCTCCAGCCACCCACCCTCCTCCAGAGTCACCCACCCTCCTCCAGAGTCACCCACTCTCTTCCAGAGTTACTCACCTCCCTCCAGATTCACCCACCCTCCTGCAGAGTCACCCACACTCCTCCAGAGTCACCCACTCTCTTCCAGATTCACCCACCCTCCTCTAGAATCACCCACCCTCCCTTCGTTCACCCCCTCCCTCCAGAGTCAGCCACCTTCCTCCAGATTCACCCACCCTCTTCCAAATTCATCCACCCTCTTACAGAGTCACCCACTTCCCCAGACTTTGCTCCATTCATGCGGTCCTGGAACAGAACCGTCCACCCTGATGATTTTCACTGACGTACCAACCTGCCAGGATACCCACAGACCCGGTCCTGTACCTCGGGCCACTGCTGTTCTTCTCGACCGAACTTGACATACATGTAAGCAACCATGACATTGCATTTATACATCACATACGATCAAGTCAAAACCCGCGGCCGTGCCAGTCACAACAAGGCCCCTGATGGATCTGCGCTGCCCGGCCTCCAGCAAATGAGGATTTATGACATGTTTTGGTTCTGGTGCCAGCCTCATTTTGAAAGCCGCCGCTGCCCCCGAGGCCACTTTCACTGCCAGTGGGATCCCTGACAGTCGATCTGTCAGACAGAGGCTGGCGCTTTAGTCAAATCACGCACCTGCAGCCAGACCCAGAGAACCGTCTGGGGCACAACGACACCTAGGCACATCGGGTCATCGGGTCATCAGCCTTCATTACTGACGGCCGCTCAAATCAGACGCCCGTGTGCTCCAGTCCGTCAGTAAGCATCACCCCTGATATCAGGGTCCGGCTGTATGTGGACCCCCCCAGGAGTTTAGACTATCATCTACCCGTCCTGTACGTCTTGGTAGACTCTCAGACATGTGGTGTTGGGATTAGGATTAGGGTCTGGATTAAGGTTAGGGTTAGGGATCCAGGTTAATGACCTAAGGAAAACCTTCCAGGCTCTTAGATACATCTACAAGCCTTTACAGCTGGCTATCCTAAAATCATAGCACTGTGTTACACATAGACTTTATTACACATGCATAAACCCTGAATAACATTTATTAATAAATCCTTGCATATTTAAAAAATCGAACTGTAAATGTATACAGAAAATTACCTGGTGGTCATGAGCACGTTATAACCTATAAGGCTGTCAGTCTATTACTTTCAAGTGAGCCTTTATAACAGTGTTTTTATGCAATGTCATAAAGCGTCTTCTTGTGAGTATTAGTCTAAGATGTTTACTAATATTGCAGTTATAGTCTTATTAAATATTAGAGTAAGACACATATAAGCATGTAATAACATGTTAATAAGGCAATGCTTGAATATAAATCGCCTTAAACTAGAAATCTGTTCCATTTGAAGCTGTTATACAGTAATCATGAATCAGAGGGCTCATTAACAGATCCACAACATCAGCCATGATGTACTAAAGCCGGGTCCAGCTTCAGGCAGATAGCCCCTGTAGACATTCCACCCACCAACGAACTGTCCGGTGAAACCTGGTTGTGGTCCAGGTTGGGAATGGGAATATGATTTGGGTTGAGGTTTAGGAATTACAATACATTTGATTTATATAGAGTTAGCTGCAGCTTAAATGCTAGTTTAGCATCTACAAAGCATTTACAGCAGGCTGTCCTTAAACACCATAGCACTTTATTTGATGGCTGCCTACATAGGGACTTTATTACACATATATAAGCACTAAATGACTTGTTTATAAAGCAATACTTCGCTTGTGTAACACACTAACATCAATACTCTGAAGATGACATCAGATATTATGTATTGGCATAAGCAGTTTTAAACCTATTAGAAACTTATAACAATTTTTTGATTTTGTTTGCAATAAGGCTTTATAACAGTGTTATTACCCAAAGTGTGTGTTAATACAAAGTCAGAGAACATCATGTGAGCATTAGTCTAAGCTGTTTATAAATACTGACATTAGTTTTGTGAAATATGAGAAAAGTACAGATGAATAAGCAGGTAATAGCATGTTAATAAGGCTATACATATGAGTACATGAAACTTTGCTCAGAGCTAGTGCAGACACACAGGAATATGCATAGTCATGCATTCTGGAAACTAGGGCATTGAAATGGTTCACAAATCTGTAATAACATGGTCATGACCTTTTTATTATAGTGTTATAAACATATATAATGTTATTTTTGTATATTTAAGGCCCCTTATGTCAGTGTAGTTTATTTTATTTCTAGTACAGTGTGATTTTGAGGTTACTGGCGCTTTATAACTATTGCTAAGTGTTGCTGTATAAGCCTGTTATTAAATGCTTATGCCTGTGTAACGAATGCAGCCCTGAAGTAACCCCTGTTTCCTCTATTCGGTAGTTCTGGTTACACTGTAGGATATTCCTAGCCGTGTGCTCAGCAGTAAGACTGCATTAACACATGACGAAAAACCCTGGGTTCCTTTAAGGCCCCCAGACCGAGCCCCCCGACCCCCTCCCTGCACACCCAGCCACACTCTTCTCCGTTTCATCTAATTCGGTATAATAGGCTCCATTTGATTGTCATTGGCCTAATGAGGATAATTAATTGGCCCTCCTGGGCTATTGTAATAAGCCAACCACCAACCTGAGCGAAAGAAAACACGCGGTCCAGAGCTGTGAAAATAAATAGAGTTCCAACGTGAGATTATTACACTCAAATGAATGTTTAAACCACGCTCTGCTTAGCGTGTGTCTGTGAAAACAGAGCAGGCTCCCACACTCCTTCCCCATTCCACAGCTTCCAGAGACCAGACCAACACCGCGGCTGCTAGCTGACTCCTCGCTAAAGCATCCACACAGCTGTGCAGATCTCAGAGGCCCCTCTGCACAGCCTCACCTCCATCCTGTACGAGCTCTTCATGTCCTTTAGAGACAGCATGCTCCTAACAACCACCCGGAAGACCTGCTAGACCCACCACCAACACTGTCCCCACCAGACACACAGCACTTTCATCTCTGAGAGAGAGGAGAACATCAAGCTCTACTCCTGCTCCAGATCTGAGAACCTCCACAGGAGTTCCTGTCCATCCTTCCTCCACTGTGAGAGACTCCTCCATGCTATGGAGGTCTGAAAGGAGGTGTCGCTGTCCCCTACTGAGGAAAGGAGACCCACACAACCAACAAAGAAGCTGCTGGTGTTCTCAGAACAATGGACTGACCACCCCAGAGTCTAGAACCTCAACATCACTGAGTGTGTTTGGGGTTATCTGGATGGAGAGAAGAAGCAGGAGATGATGAACCAGCTCACACAGAGAGCTACACCAGTACAAACAGACCACTCTGAAACCAGTCCGGCTGGTGGACCCGCCAGCCTTGTCCCACCAGACTTCAGGATCAGACTCTGGATCAGTCTGATGCAGCAGAACCGACACCACTGTAAGAACATGAGTCTGTATGAGCATGGCTAACTTACATGTTCTACAGAGTGGTCAACTGACTGATAGGACCACCAGTCACTGACCACTAAATGAACACAACATGTGACAGTGGTAATAACCTTTACTGTAGGTCAGAGTTCATAAGGGCTACATAAGCTTTTCATGACATGTGACCTTAGACATTCATAAAGGCTTATTTCATCAAGCATCTGTGGTTATAAGGGCTGGTTTGGTCATTTCACCTCAGTAAAGGTTATGGCAATGTCTGGAATTAGCCCGCATGGCTGTCTATAAAGGTTTATAACCACCTTATGTAGGTGCTGTGTAGCTTTATAAACACTGACATACAATCTGCAATAAGCTACGCTTTGTACAACAAACCTACCCCCGAGTGCTGTTAGTAACCAGGGGTCCAGCTGCTGGTTGTTGTCTCTGGTATTAGCATTTTCACCATAAATTAATAAATAAATAAATAAATAAATAAATAAATAATTATTTATGACCTATTACCTGAACTGCATGGAGCAGATGTGCGAGCTGTCCTTTCCTGTAATTGCAGGGAATTACTTCATCAATGTTTTCTTGCTGGAGCCGAGTGCACGTCTTTCCAATATTCCACCGAGTCATGGAATATCCAGCCACAGGTCCGGCGTCGGTGACAGAGCATTTTGTGTCTTGTAGTGATGTCATCTGCCACTAGGACAACAGCCGAGAAGACCACGTTCGCACAAGCTGACCTTCAGTTTTCCTTTGATCCTCGTTTAATAGCCCGTGTAGCAGTGAAGTCAGAGCACATGGAGAGGAACCGCTCACCAGGCCGAGACTGCGACAGACACCCGGTCTGGTCTCCCAGTGGCTGCAGGGTAAATATAAACGCACTGGGATGAGCATCTCATTTTCATTAGCGGTGACTCAGTTACGCTCCCTGAAATAGCACTGATGACTCACCGCCACAGACCGACCCGGTGAAAAGGCTTCCTCCTAACTAAATTAATTAGTGACTACCGTGGTTACGGAGCACAGTATTCCTGAGTAAAAGATTACACAAGGAAAAACCAGGTCCCACTACGGAGTAGGACAGTATCGGAGCCCCAGGTTCCCCGGGGTGTTCAGACGGGACAGTGGTGTTGTAGTGCAGACCACTAGAGTCGAGCCCCAGACCGGGTCGTCCTGTAGTAGAGAACCACTGGATTGTCCGTCATCCACTGACTGACCCAACACCACCATTACAGACCTCCAGCGAGCAGTGGTGTCCTCCATGAGTCATCCTGTTAGTGTAGCACCATCGGCAGACGGCTGCACCACGCAGGACTACATGCACACAGACCGTTACCACGACTGTCCTTAACACCACGTCACCGTCACCAAAGACTGCAGTGGTGTCGTACCAGACTGTCATGGAGTGACTCAGGGAATGTTTGTTTTCTGATTTGTCGCCAGCGGGTCATCTTCAGTGACGAGTCCCGCTTTAGTCTTGGTGGAGACGCCCAACGAATCCGTGTGTGGAGGCACCGTGGTCAGCACCAAGATGAATGGTCCAGAAACGTCCAGAAGACCTGGTGTCACTCCACCTCCACCCATACCGCACCACCTGCAGGAACTTCTACTGCTGGAATCGACTCCATCATCAACAAGGCTGAAGTGGATTCATATTCCCCAGCATCGTTTTCACTTCTCTGGTCCACCTTAAATGATGCTGCAGTATTAGGGTGTGCATGGGCCAGAGTGTAAGTGCAGAGCTATTTAAGGTGGAATGAAAATTCCAAACACGAAGAACAGATGGTCATCCCCGTTCGGGTTCTAATGGCTGTTATATGTGCAGATCAGGTCTGTGGTTTTGTGCTGCTCTGACTCTCTAATGATTCAGTCTCTACAGAGTGAGAGAGCCGGTTCCGGAGTCATTGACCCTGATTCCCAGTCAGGCAGGAGGTCAGGAATCCACTCTTTTGGAATCCACTCCACAAGCTGAATGGAGGAGTGAGGGAGATGAGTGTGAGAGGGACACAGACGGAGGTAGTGAGCCATTAGGAGCTATACGACACCTGACTCTGCCCCGTGGACTGGAGGGCACCTCAGTCCAACCCAGCCTGGTAAACCAATCACAGAGAGGCGGATCTCGGCTGATACTACTGCTATGCTTATCATACTCATAGACCATAACCCAACACAGCACCTGCGGTTCTGCTGAACTGGCCCAGCTTTAAAGGTCTACTGGGTTTGAGGTTAGCTAGCACAGTTCGCTCTCCCAGCCTGGAGCTCAGGTCAGAACAAAGGCTGACCCTGTTCATGAAAAAACCCAAAGAGAAAAGTGTGGCACCACCCATCCATTACAGCGCTCTCACTGGGTAAACAGCGCCGCTGCCAGTGACCCGCAATTACAGCTCATTTCAGTGTCCATAAATTATTTTCATGCATTTATAAACAGTCGTTATCAATAAATCCGCACAGCTATTCGCTACAGCAGATGATGACTGACAGTTCACTGGAATAAACACTCACCGTAATGTCAATACACAGAGACGTCCAGCGGAACGGCACACGTGACCGAAGGGTCACTCCATCAATATGAGTGGCCACCCGTAGAACCCTACCTACCTCACCTCGCTGGAGGGAACCCTCGTGACTGAACGGGAGTAGAACTGGATACCCTTCCTGCCAAACCCACCCCTGGCTTTTACAGGAATTACAGCGCGTGTGCTCCCTCCTGGCCCGGCCCCGCGTGTAGCCGGCTCAGGCAGGGTGGTATTGGAATGGTTCGATGGCCATTAGAAGCTGTGTTGTGATTGGCTCCTCTTTCTGAATCCAGCCTCGGCGAAGGTCTGCCAGACTCTACTCATTCAATCACTGCGCTGGTGCTGCGGACATCAAAATCATTTGGTCATTGTTGAGATTGGCAGGTCTATAGCGTATTCCCAATCGTGCTGACCACAGTAAACTGGGAAAACTGCGCGGATGTTCGATGCATGCGAAGGCACGGAAGCCCGGACGCTTAGGAACTGTTACCTACATGTGAAAACGACACGGCCCAACCTGCTTAAACGGGCACCATGCAACCATATCCCTCCAAGAACAAGATGAACCAGACTGACTGGGAATGTGACGGAGTGTTGCCATCCTGCCAGCGGAGAACCGAGCGCTGGCGCTGCATGTCCGAGTGGATTAAGTGGGAAGAAAGCAGAGAGGCCGTGCCGGGTTCCTGACTGTGATGGTTTTCTGGATTGCCTCTGTTGAGAATCAGGATGGTGTCATGGTTTAAAGTTCTCCAGTTCTCCGAGAAACCAAGACAGTTCATGTTATACGCTATCCCGGTGTTCCGTGTTATGGATTGAGGGTTTGCCAGGACTCTGGACTGTCCTGAGGGTCCCTGGGAATCAGGTGATCACTGAATAAGGCTTTGAAGACTGAACTCTTTTGACCTTGCTGAAGATTCATCAGGGTGTTACGGTTTTCCCATATTATCCCAGCTCCACCGGACCAGCTGCTTTTCATTGCTCAGCTCAAGAACTGTTGATTTGTGGATCTTCGGGGGCATCCAAGCCATCCTCTCTTTTCCAACGTGGCGGGAAAAGAGACTGGTGAACCGGTGAACACAAAGCTCCATGATGGTAATAACCAGAATCAAAAAGCAACATGTATTATATTTACTGTACTGGATCAAACGATGACCATGATGTGTCACCCGAGATTACGGAGACATGCTAAACTGAACGCCGGGCCAGGAACAGCGCTCCAGCCAGCATGTTCTCCTGTGAAATTTCCATTCCCACTGCCCATTTCCCAGTACCATTTACACACCTCGGGTTGCCAGATATGAAACAAGCTGGCAGGCAGACGCAGTGTGCTGCAGCCATGGAAGCAAGCAAGCAAGCGAACTGGGTCAACAGAGATAGTGTTCAGTTCTACCAGACCAGCGCTGTGGCCGGAGACGCAGTTACACGCTGGTGAACACGGCCGACGGTCCAGACGGTCTCCTGAAGGAAGTGCAGAGTGACTGCGCCGCTGATGCTAGCTGCTAAAAATGAATTGGAGTCTATGGGAGGAACGAGGGATGGGAGGGAACGGACGGGCAGACGAGTGTGGGTCAGACCAACACTGAGTTCATACTCGGGGGTCTGCTCTGAGATAGTGAAACTGTGTCTGTTGGTGGAGCTGAAGTACAGCGGAGGGGTGTGTACATTTCCAGCCCATCCGTTCCTAACGGGGAAAAGAAACGTGAAGGAGACTGAGAAGAAGAAGAAGAAGAAGAATCCAATCTGATAACTCCTCCTCAAAGAGACCCACACCATCAGGAGCATAGGGCTGGAGCTATACGCTACAACGTGGTGGAGGCAGGGGGTACTGGAGAGACCGGAGACACCCTGGACAGACCACCAGCACAGATCCACGTTCACACACCTGACGCTCACCTGTGTTTGGACTGTGGGAGGGAACCCAGAGACAGAACCTTCTTACTCGGGGGAACGGTGCTACCCCTGGTGCCATCGTGATTCCCCTATCTGAGGCTCATGGATAGCGGGTGAAGTTTACCGGAGCTCGTGGAGTTTATTCCAACAGACTCTGAACTAACAGCCGTCCTATGTGGAAGTAGTCATATCAGGATCCGGCAGCTCCTGGCGTTCCCTTTGCTGAAGTGGACCGGTGTTAAGGTTCTAACGAGTCTTTGATGTATGGAGACCCCAGGTGCATGAACTGTTCTGGATACAGCAACATTCATGAACATCAAACACTGTAGGTTTGTACCGTTTACAGCAGTGTACAAGTAAACCAGAACCAACGTCCCACTACTTCCTGTCCCTATTAGCGCTTCATTACCGTCCCAGCTTTTCCTTATAAACCGGGGTTTGAGGTTTCAGCACTAACGCCCACCCCAATGGACACAAGCCCACATGGGCGCTGTCCTGCACGTCCGATGTCCCGCACCAGCGCTATAGACCATAGTTACCTGTCAACACAGCCTTCAGGATCGCTTTCAGCTCCATCAGTCCTGACCTCAGCCGGTATTAGAGGCTGCAGACCTGGCCCCAGATCAGCGGGAGAGGGCCAACACCCACACATGAACGGCGCAGGGTGTCCAGCGCCAGCGCGCGGCATGCTGCGTGGATGTCGGAGCGTAATGCGCCCGCTACAGCCAACAACTGCGAAAACAAACAAACCCGCTGGAAAACAAACAAGCGCCGACTGATTTATGTCACGCATTAAGAAGCTTCGCTTGGGCTCGGTTTGACGCAGAGCAGGGCTTGTAGCAGGACCTGTAGGAGGGCTTGTAGCAGGGCTTGTAGCAGAATTTGTAGCAGGGCTTGTAGCAGAGCTTGTAGTAGAGCTTGTAGCAGGGCTTGTAGCAGGGCTTGTAGTAGAGCTTGTAGCAGGGCTTGTAGCAGGGCTTGTAGCAGGGCTTGTAGCAGGGCTTGTAGCAGGGCTTGTAGTAGAGCTTGTAGCAGGGCTTGTAGTAGAGCTTGTAGTAGGGCTTGTAGCAGGACCTGTAGTACAGCTTGTAGTAGGGCTTGTAGTAGGGCTTGTAGTACAGCTTGTAGCAGGACCTGTAGGAGGGCTTGTAGTACAGCTTGTAGCAGGGCTTGTAGAAGGTCTTGTAGCAGGGCTTGTAGCAGAGTTTGTAGCAGGACCTGTAGTACAGCTTGTAGTAGAGCTTGTAGTAGGGCTTGTAAAA